>MU225158.1:134061-151967 GCA_018584345.1 Thuja plicata
AAATTTCTCAAAAAAGTGAAATTTTCATCAAATTATGGTGGCCGTACACGAGAGGTTTTGAAAATTTACTTTATAGTCAATTAAAAATTAATAAAAAAAAAATATTCAATTAAAAATTAAGCAAAAAATATTCTGACCAATCTTTGATGTGTTAGGTACCTTCCCCCAAAAGGATTTAGAAAAATTCATTTATTTACTTCAAAAAAGGGTGGCCGTACACATGCGGGGTATGATCCTGGAACAGGCATTTTGAAAAATATGTTTTAAACATGCATACTAAATATATTTTCTACTATGTGGGTATTTAAATAAATTACATATTTGAAAAATAGACTCTGAGCACTACATTTTCTATTAGTGGATTTTTTTGATATTCAATCTCTAAGTGCCTCAAATTTTGACATCAATTGACAGACAACTTGAAAATCAGGGAAAACACTTCCACTTTTTGGCCAAAAAGTGGACTCAACTTCTTGCTGGCACCCCATGTGATATGAGGAATTACCTTAGATTGTGATACCTAGTTTTCACATCACCTTAGATCGTGATATGAGGAATCACCTTAGATTGTGATACCTGATTTTTATATCACCTTAGATCATGATACAAGGATATAGTAATTAGAGAACATTACATTCCCCTTACATATAACCCTATTATGGTATATGCACTGACATATCAAAACATATACCATAAGAAATCTTCATTACAAGATCGTCACCTTGTAACATCAAATACAAGTGTTCATTATCTAAGAAGTTGTCACCTCTCAGAAATGTACACAGGATGGGTGGGCCTATAAGTCATGGAGTCACACACATGACATCCACCTTGAATTATCTTAGAGGGTGAATCCACCATGGCTCATCCTAGACGGTGGAAACAAGGGCTTTCACCTTAGACTTCCCTCTCAAAGAGAAGACAACAATAAAGTACATATCAAGAAATCACTGATGCTAATCGTCTCTCTCAATAAGGGCTTCGTTCTCCACAACTTCAAGCTTGTCCCAAAATGCACAAACTTTACTTTGGCAGGGGCTTGGTGAGAATATCGTTCATCCAATCTTCAGTGATAATGTACCTTATCTAAATACTAGAGAAACTATCTCTCCATGGTCTACTCCCTCTAAATCAAGTTCCTCAGATGTCAGCTGATGTAGATTCTCTAGTTGCTCCCTCTCTCATGGATGTATATCTTGTTCATATACTTCAATCATGGAAGATATTTTTCTCCAAGAGACTCTTATCATCTGGCACATGATTATTTGTTCAATTATCACAATATTTTTCACAGGAGCAGTTTCCCGTACACAAATGTACTTGTTTGATTCTATAGTAACATTAGCGAATGTAATAAACTATGGATTTATTCTCTGATTTAATGATGATGTGACTTCTTCTGAAATAGTAATCAAGCTTTTGACCTCTTCATCCAAGGAAATGTTAAACTCCCTCTGAATCTGATCTCAACCATCAATTTGGTTGCAAACATCAAGTTCATTCTACCTTGAATGTAATTTCTTGTGCTTCTATCATTTTATAAATTTCAGATATTCCTTTCCATAAGGTGATCCCAAATAAGAATTTTGCCTTGTTAACAAACGTATAGTTTCATTTCATGTTACATACTCATAATCACTTTGTATTGGCCTTTACAGTCCTATATTGATGATACTCACACAGACAATTCTTTCATTAGGCTTGCATAAGATGAACTATCAGACTCCCTCTAAATATGATTTCAACCTTTTGACCTCCTTGTCTAAGGTTTTCTCTAATAGATTGTCAAACTCCCTCTGAATGTGAATTCCTCTTCTTCAAAGAAACATCTTCAGCCACCAGCTGGGTCTCATGGAAACAATTACCAAGTTCTTCCTTCCTTGAGAAAACCATTTTGAACATTTAACTTTGGCATCTGATATTCACTCATGAGGGCTGGCAGAATAGTAAAAATGGAGAATAAGTCTCTGCCACTATAGTAATGGCTACAATTGTATAGACATGGTAATTGGCCTTTGACCCAACTCATTGAGGGTAAGTGCACAAAGAACGGGGACCAAAAAGGGGGTATAAGATGCCACTTTTTAAATGAAATCAGAAAACTGTGAACTTCAACGAGAAATTGAGGATAGTTACACTCAAAATTTTAAAATGTGACAAAAACAAGAGTTGTTCTACTCCAAATCTAGTTTCTAAACTATTAATTTATTTTAGAAATGGTGGAGATTAAGGGCCTCAAAAAGGGGGAGCACAAAAAGTGGTCATGTTTTTTTTGAAAAAAAAAACATAGCGTCTGGTGTGCTCCCCCTAAAATGTTAACTTTAAAAAAAAAATAATAATAATCGCTCCGGTGAGAAATTAACTAACACCGCCTAGTTTATCCCTGATTTTTCTACTAATGTTTTGATGAAAGTGTAATTTTTTGCCATTTTCCGAAGTGGACACATCCTGAAAACGTGAAATTTTTGTGCGCCCCCCTAGAAATCATTGAAAAATAATAGAAAATTAAAACTTCTTTTCTTAAAAGTGTGTAGAATGGAGTCTAGTTTTTGAAAATGTAATTTTTTTCAAAATTCGATCAACAAGCCAAAATTTAAGCTCAAATCAATACGCATTGGTTTTTGACAAAGATAGGACATACTTAGAAAAGAAATTAGAGATGAAAAGCTTACCATAATGAGAATTTAAAATAAATTACATGGTTAGATAGCTATCAAAGAGATCTAAAATATCATGCTGTCTGATTTTATCGTTATTGAACCACGTGCAAACCTGACGGGGAGCACACAAGAAAAAATGTTTTTTTTTGTAGGTTTGCTAGAAAACATGTCTTAGACCTGTTTGAATCCTCCAAGCCTTTGGGTTGGAACTCCAAGGCAAATCCAAGCCTTAGGTTTGGTAAACTTCAATGTCGTTAAAAGGGCATATGCCCTATAGGGCCCACACCCTCTCTCTCTCTCTCTCTCTCTCTCCCTCCTTTAGAGAAGATGTGTGTCTAACATAAGGCGTACGCCGTATGTAAGAACACAAAATAGGCTAGAGAGCATGCGCCCTATGTGCGTATGGAGGACCAAAAAGGTATTTGACACCTTTTTGGTCCCCCATCTTGGTGCATATACCCTTGATGCAGTGTGGGATTTTCAAAATAGACACCCCACGGATCACAATTGAACTCACGTGATCTCTCCTTACATCAACTTGAATATGAATTAAACACTGGATGTTCTAGTGTCAAAGATGCAATGTTCATACATGCTCCACCTAAGATTTAACTACAAATTGTAGCATCGCCACACAGAGAATACAGGTTCATATCGCGGCAATCACAAGTAGACTCCCATCACATAGAGAGAGCTCCACATTTAATTCACCCACATGTAATTTTGCATTCACACGTCATACTGAATCACACCCCTTTAGCTCTTCTCATAATACAGTGAATATCCAACAATCATATTATTTCCCCTAATAATAGTCTGGATATATAAGAACTCGATGAGAACACTTGGACCATGCACAAAGAAGTTGAATGCCCCTCAATCATTACCTCGACGAGTGCGGATCTCCCATGAATCAAATGTATCCCACACATGGAAAAATCACAATGTAGTTACTGGCAAGGAGACCGCAACACTCTTAAGGAGACCGCAGAGCAATATCACGTGACCATTTGATACTTCTATGCGATGTGAGAACCTTCGAACAAGGCGCTTGTAGCCGCAGCATAATAATGTGTAGCTTGTTTTTAGTGCTCTTACCTTGCGATAGGCGAATACCAATTTTATTGAAGACCTTAATCTTCTATTATTGTGTGAATATGTAGTTGAATTTGGCTTAGGTAAATACAAAATTCGTAGCTATCATCATATCACTGTTAGCCAATTGGAGTTATCATATATGACAACATCTTCTAGCGGTTATGTTCTATGATTCATAGTTGAAAGTGATAGCTTTTTCGTCGCCTCTTATTGCTTCAATATGAACTCTTGCATATCGATCTCTGGGAATCCTTTTTCCCTAAATCGATTAAATATAATTCTCGCCTTTCTTAATGCTCTGGCTGAGCGGTATTAATTTAAAGCTGCTTATTCTATCGATACTGTATTTCCTTTTCCGGATCACTAGTTCCATGATTTGTCAACTCTATTGACAAATATAAGGATGTCGAGACTCCCCCAATCATAGAATTTCTTCATTCTTCTTCCCCAATATCACAGGGACTATTATGGCAATCAGCGGTTTCTTTCCTCACTGTCTATCTTTATTTACTTAGAAATGCCTCTTCAATAGACACAACTGTTCATAATTACACTTCCTCAAAGTTGACCACCTTATTATTATTAGTCTTCAATCAAAATTGCTACACATACTTACATCCCTTGCTGCCTCTTTTAATCGCTATACATTATCATATTTATACAAATTTATTACATGTTATCATATATGTTTTAGGAGCGTGGTAAACACACCATACACTTATATGGTGAAACTCACGGAGCCGTCTTCTTTGGTGCCCCACCTTATCTCCCATCCATTAATCTTAATTACACTATTCTTCTCACTCCCAAGTAACCAGACAATAGTACCTTAATGTTAATAGCATTCTGATAAATAGAAAGAGACTGCAAATCAATCGAGAGCAGCTGAAATTGAATTTGCAGGGTAGTAACGGAACTAAGCTGAGTACAGTGGTGGCATACACGCAGGCTGCGATGCCCATCTACACCGCCATCCATGATGGCTTTGTTAGGGTAGTGGACAAGATGGGCATCTCACGCGTGGAGTCCATAAAGCCATTCGATGCCTGCTTTAATGCCATGATCGTGGGCTCTACTAAGGCTGGACCCACTGTGCCTCTCATAATAAGTTTAAATTGATTTCAATGCCAAATCTAATGCTTATTATATCTCAACTTAATAGACAATATTCTCTCTGAATATTTCAATATAATCCCGTCATTAAACTCAAGGCCACGATAAAAGTGATATATATATATATATATCGACTCTATCCGTAAGAACAGCTGTGATATAAGGAACCAAGGCAGTTACTCCTTTGAATGTGACAATTCTATCTGTAGATTTTCTACAAGTGAATGGTATGATCTACTCAATATACATGGTAGCTTATAACATTCTGGATGACAACCTTCAATCAATGAAGTCTTGTTCTTATCATTTGCAGTCTGGCTTTGATACCAGGTTAAGTTTTAGGATTACTGCAAATGTAATGGCATTGCCTGTGTTGTATATAGTATGTGTTTTTCAAATGCAACAATCTCTCTTTCATTTATATTGAGAAAGAGGCTAGGAGAGACATGTCCCTTGAGAAGACAGTCTATTCAATATAATTTTATTAATTTTTATATAATATTTCATCGATCAATTATTAATTTAGAATAATAGATTTAATATTGAATATTAAATCTCATATGATTAATAATAGTATAATATATATTATTATTAATCAACTTATATTATATGTATTCTAAATGATCATACGACTGGAGCTACAAACATTAACATATTTAAATTTTTTTCTCATATGTAGATGATTTTTTTTACTAAGGGGGATAATTTTCTCATTTTTTATTTCAATGAGACCATGAAAAGAGAGTTTGAGATGACATATTTACATCTCTTGAGGCATTTTCTAGGCATAAAAGTAAGACAATGCATGATGGTATACTTATCTCTCAAGAAAAATATGCTAATGAGACCTTGAAGTGATATAAAATACAAAACAACAAGCTTACACCAACACCAACAACTATATGTCTAAAGTTGAGAAATAAATATTTTAGTAGTCATAATGTGAATTCGACCATGTAAAAGAGTTTAGATGTAATTTTAATGTATTTAACAATAACAAGGTCTAATATACTATATGTAATGAGTCTAATCTCTAAATTTCTGGAGATTCAAAAAGAGTCACATTTGCAATCAGGTAAGAGAATATTGAGGTATCTTAATGGTACCAAAGGGTATGCTATTTCGTATATTGTAGCGAATGAATTTGAGCTAGTTAGTTACATAGAAAATGATTGATTAGGAAGTGTAGATGATAGGAATAGCATATTTAGAAATGTGTTTCATTTGGGTTTGGGAGCAATCCTACGAGCTTCCAAAGAAATAACCCATAATTTTTCTATCTCCACCTAAGGCTGAGTATATATAGTAGTAAATGTAGTATCATGTCAAGCCATTTGGTCAAGAAGAATCTTGATAGATTTGAAATAAGAACAAGAGGATGAAACCATAATTTATTGTGACAATGTTTTATTAATAACTTTGATGAAAAATCCTACGTTTCATGGATAAATAAAGCACATTGAAGTTAGGTATCATTCTATTTAATGCCTTGTCAAGTAACCCTTGGCACAAGGACATAATATACAACAATAAATGTGGAATTTTTTTAAAAAGTAAAATAATAATACATTATATTAAAATAAGAAACTCTACATAATGTTTATGTTATGTTAAGACAGAAACAAAAGGGTAAATATCATACCTACTGTCGTGACTGATTAACCAACACTAATCACTGCATACTTGAGCTTAACTTTCTTGTTTATTCACCAAGTCCTCGTACATTTACTATGCACATGTCCGCATGACTAGCTAGGTTGTCATTTCTATTCCACCTTAAGTGGGTGGTAGTCGACTGAGAATTGTGTGGGAATTTTTATTTTTTTTTGAAATAAAGATTACAAATAACATTATATACACAAATGAATAACACAAGAACCAATCCAAGATACATATCATTAAATACACCATGAGAGCTAAACATTAATCAGATAATAAGGTCCTCTTAGGATCCTTGACGTTGCTACTAGCAATGTATAACAACATGAATAAGTCAATATAACTACCAAGAGTCAAGGAACAAGATAAAATATGAATTAATTCATTTATGCCCTATAACCTGTATAGGTCAAAATTTTTAGCACCCATTAATTTGGAATCTCTAGAACCTATTTGGGCCGCATTTTAGTGATCTCCTCGACAAGGAATGCATTTGTACTTGATTTGTCCACTTTTCTCTTTGTTTTTCCCCGAGCCCTTAATACTTCTTGGGCCCCACAAATCTGAATCAAAATTCACCCTCCTAGGTATAGGTCAAACTTGGTTTGACCTCTACTAGGTATAGGTCAAACTTGGTTTGACTTATAGTAGATATAGTTTAAACCAATTTTGACCTATACCTTTTGGATTTTAAATTAGTGGGTTTCTGGCCCGATGCACAGTATTTTCATTTTCCCGTCCACTGAGGTCTGCCTTTGCAAAATTAAACCCCAAAATCACTATAAAAGGAAGCCTCTCCTCTTCATTTTTCCATTCTCTTTTTTATTTACAAGAAATATGTACATACAAGAAATCATATTTTAAGCATTCAAGCCTAAGGTGATTTCATGCAAGCTAGGATTTCGCTCGAAGATTTGCAAACTACTCTCTCTCTCTCATTATGGAGTAATGAAGGAATTTACAATTGAACAAGAGGATCCATATCCATTTTTCATTCATTTCCTTTAAGCATATCAAGCATACATACATCCACGATCCATGATTTTGCAACTATAGATCTATTATATTGGTGAAGACATCCTTCCTACATTCTAAAATCCAACATTTGATCAAGCGAGCATACATATTTGTGGGTATAGAGGATCTCTATCCACCAAAAAGGGTTTTGACAAGCAAGATGAATACTTACATTTGTCTTTTTTTACAATCTTTACTTATTTCATTTCAAGGTGAACTCCTAAATGAGTGCTTGGCCAAGGCAAGCCCCCTTCACCCAAAAATTTCCCTTTTTCTCTTGTGTGTACGTGCAGGTTCAAAATGGAGATTTGGTTGCAGATCTAAGAAACTATTTGAGAGAACTTTCCAGATCCATTTTCTATTCTAGATTCTGATAGTGTCAGGTATAGGCCAAACCTTAAAAAAATACCATGACATTCAGATTGTAGAATTCAGTTACAAAGCCAGAAAGAAAATATAGAGAGCTATCCATATCTACTTTCTATTTCTTATTTTGAGTAGATTAGGTATAGTTAGATCTTTGGACCTATACCTGGGTACATGTTAAACCACTTTTGACCTGTTCCTGAGATAGAATAGAAAGTTGTAGATTACAGAGTTCCAGATCATATACTGATGGATTCAGGTTTTGGGACATTTTGGGACTCTTTCAGACATAATATTATCATTTAAGCACCTTCTTACTCTTCTATTTTCAGTTACACACATTGGATCAAATATGTTATTACATCTTGGATCAAATATATTATTACATCTTTTTGTTTCATCTTGTTCTAATCATAAACATAAGATCTATTAATATTTCTTTACATCACAACATGAAAACACCCTAAATTCTCCCCTTAGCTAGATCTTACACTTGTGCCCTTGCATCCTTTGGATTGTACAAATTAGATTTGGTTTGAGGATAGGATTTAGGGTATTTTCAATGCATATGTTTGAAATGGTGATCTACCATTGATTATCATTTCACCTTATACATTTTGGTGAACCCAACTTATTACATTCCTCTTTTGATCTTGGTGTTAGATTTCCTTTACATAGCTAGATTACCTCTTGCATGCTTTTTCTAGATAGATTTTCCATTCCCATATTTAGATCTACTTTGTTAAATGATATACATTTAAATTTAGCTTCATTTGGTGTTAAATCTTCTTTTATATCTAGATTTACTTTGTGCATTATAATAATATTTATTTACATCACATTGTTACATTGCATCTTCCCTTTCTTTCATTCATTTGTGTATGAGCTTTATCACTTTGATTCCAACATATAGTATTCTAGTTTGAAGAAGTCATAGACTCATGGGTTCCTTTGATCTCGAACCTCCCTTCTTTCATAGGAATCTTGATGAAACCACCATGCGTCCTAATGATATAAATACTATCATGGATAAATCTTCTCATTCTTCTCATGATGAAGATAAAGCATTATGAGTTCCTCCTATCAAAATTCAAAAGCTTAATCGTGAATTTTAAAAGTTAGAACATTGGTTAGGTCAAGAAAATCATAATCCTGAAGCTCTTTCCATTGTATAAGGTTTAAAGAAACTCATTCATCATGATGAACATGGTCCTAACCTCTTTTGTTTAATTTCACATATTATTAATTTCAATGTTAAACCTCTTACAAAATGTGCTCAAGAATTAGGCTATGTTCCTCCTACTACAAGTGTTGACACTTCTTTGCCTATCTCAACTTCTATTCCTATTATTTCCACTTATTATCCACCTCTTAACACAACTTCAATCCAAACTTATAACCCCACCCATGTGAGTCTCTCTAATCATATTCTTCATTCTCTTCCTACGAGTGTTCCAAGTGTGTCATTACTTTCATCTATGCCTTCTTATCATAGTATTCCTTTTTCATATCCCAATCCTTCTTCCAAAAACCCTCCTACCATGCTTTATGCTTCTTCCAACATTCCCTCTATTTCAAACAATATTCCTAACATTTCCAATGTTTCTCCCATTATTTCTTCCACTGATTCTACCATTAATAGCTTAGCTCAGATTGTGTCTTCCTTACAAAAAAAACTTACTTCTTTGACTCAATCCAAGTTCAACATTCCCACATGTGATATTTCTAGTCCTTTTTCCGTAGATAATATTCCACAAAGTATTGAGATTCCTCATCTTGAAACTTATAATGGTAAGGGTGATCCTGCAACTCATGTTAAAACTTTTCAAACCTTGTGTAGTGATTTGTCTCACAATTATAGGTTTATGAAATTTTTTTTTACTAGAACCTTTCAAGACAAATCCTTGCAATGATATTGTTCTTTATCTCCTTATTCGATTGATTCATTCCATTATCTTGCTAATGATTTTATTCAACAATTTCAAAATAACATTGGTACTCAAATTTCTTTGACTAATTTGATGTATTGTAAACAAGGTGTTAAAGAAAAAGTTAGTGACTTGATTGGTAGATTTAAGCATTTGCCTACTCAAATTTCTCATCTCATTCCTGATGTTGATATACAATGTAGTTTTATTACTAATTTATAAAAAGACCTTAGAGATAAGATAATCCTTATTGAGTTTTCTTCCTTTTCACAATTGTGTGTAGTACTTTATCATTATCAACTTTAAGTGAGTCAATTGAGAGAAAAAATCCAATGGCTCCTATTCCCATTGATAAGAGTGATGTCATATCCAATATCAACAATTTTCAGAAGACTAACAACTACATCAAAATCAACAAATCCCCCAACACAGTTGATGAACAAGTGGCAACAACATCCAAAGGTGTGACTCCTTTGTCCTCTATGTTTATAACTTCTCATACTTTTAATCCACTTTCTGAATCTTTGCATAATGTGATGTTGAAGTTAATGAATGTGAATATGATTAAATTTCCTCATATCAAACCAATCGACCCATTCAAACACCCTTTTTTATTCTTTGATCCCAAATATTTTTATCAATTCCATCGTCAACCTGGTTATGATACTGAAAAATGCTATTCCTTGAAAAATTTAGTTTATGACTTATTGATTATAATATTATATATGTATATGATGATATCAACCAAGGAAACAAATCAATTGCACCTCCTAATCAGAATTTGCAAATATAGGCTAACCTTTTCCTTCTCATTCCACCAATACTATTGAACAACATTCTTCTCCCATGCACATTGATTATGATGAGAAGATTAACGAAGCCTCTCATGTTGTCAACCACATTGAACATGTTCAACCTCAACCTCAACCTAAACCTCAACCTCCACCTCAATCTTTTATTACCTTTGATCCCGCTGAAACAATTAAGGCACCTGATAGTCCTCTTTACATTGTCACTAGGATTGATAGTATTCCTTCCCGTGGTACCCTTGTTGATCCTACTTTCCTAATGAATTTGATAACTGAAGAACATCTTTTAAGTAAACAATTGCATAAAAATTTCTATGATAAATGTGATGTATTGATTCAAATTTTTAATGGTTTCCTTTATCTCTCCCATGGTTCCATTTATTTTCCAGGGAAAGTTGGTGGTAAATCTTTGGAGACTACTTTAACTATTATTCCTACTTCACCTAAATTTCAAGTTAAATGTGGTCTTCTTTGGCTTACTTCTATGAATTTCGTGGCTTCTCCTATTCATAAATGTTTTAATTTTCCTCATAATGGAGAGATCATGAATGTTAACCATAGTCTTTATCAGCGTTATGTGCCTCAAGACTCAGTTGACCTTGATTTCTTTTGGCCATACTTTCCTCAAACAACTAAAGTTCATCTTGATTATGTCTTTCGATCATACCAAGCCTTTAATATTCAAAATATTTGTGAGCTTAGAAAACCTAAGGATGATCCTAGTCATGGCCTTCTTCCTACACCACATTTTCCTCCTTATCCACATCCTCTTCCTCTCATCTCTCAACCTAATGTGGTTCCTTAATTTCTTCCTCCTAAAGAAGAAAAGGACCTGGTGTTAATTGATCATATTCCACCCAAAATATCTAGTAAAACCAAATGTAACTATCATGCTCATGATTTTTGTCACAAACATCATGCTATATCTCATGAAGATGTTTCCCAAAACATTTCTTCACCTCATTATCATCCTCATAATTCACTTTTCTTTGACCAACCCATGATTTAGCCTATGGAGGAAGTGAATTTAAACAAAGTTAAAATGATTAAACATGACAATAATATTCATATTTTGGGTTATATTACAATTAATATTGATGAAGAATATACTCTTGATGATGATGATCATGATACTAACAATGATATGCATGCGAGTGATTCCGATGATATGTATAAGACTATTGATCTTGATAATGATGTACTAGCTATGCTTTTATAACAATTATCTATCACTCCTAATCCCAAACACAGTGACCTCTCTTCATAGAAGGGTCCTTGTTTGGCTATTGTTCCATCTGCTCTACTTGATGTTGATCCTCTTATGAGTTTCCCACATTCCCTAAACACTATGAACCGAAGTCGTGGTGGGGGAACGATACACTTGACTACCTCCTCTTGTCCAACTGATCCTTTCTTTTCTCCTATTTTTTTTCTTGTTTTTCGTGATGTATTTTCCCCATGATGTGTTTCTTGTTATATGTCTTGTTTAGATATCTTTAAATGACCCTTGTTTCTCTGTTGGTGCAAGGTGATAAAGGAATCACCATGCCATAATAATTATTCTATTAATTTATTACTTATTCTCTATGTTTTTATAGCCATTGTTCATAAGTGTGTCTTTGTGTTGTCTGTTTGGGATGATGCAAAGTGGTAGCACCTATTCTTTTTAATCTCCCTCATGCCAGCAAAAAGACTCTTCTTCATAACTCATGCGTGTCTTTTCTTGTATTATTTTGTAGTTCTACTTCCTATGGGGGATGATGAGTGCTCATTTTGGCATAATTCTAATATACATGAGTTTTCATATGACCTACTAACCCCATAGTTGGTAGATCCCTTTTGTTCTCTATTTTTTCATGTGCTCATTCCCCTTAAATTTGTTATGGATTTGATGAGAACTTAAGTCACTTGGAGGCTTGATGTTTTCTTGTCTCCTTAACTTTGGTGAGATCATCTTATGTATTTGATCTAATTTACCATGAGCATGAGCTTGTCTCATACTCCCACTAAAGTGGGGGCTAAATGTATAGGTCTAAAAAGTTAGCACCCATTAATTTGGAAGCTCTAGGACCTATTTTGGCACCATTTTAGTGATATCTTTCATTAGAGATGCATTTATGCTTGATTTTCCTTCTTTTCTCTCTATTTTCCCCGAGCCCCTTAATACTTCTTGGGCACCACAAATATTCCTCTAAATTTACCCTCCTGGGTATAGGTCGAATCTTCTTTGACCTATACCAAGTATAGGTCAAACCACTTTTGACCTATACCTTTGGGATTTTAAATTAGTGGGTTTCAGGCCTGATGCACAATATTTTCATTTTTCCACCCAGTGAGGTCGCCGACCTCTACAAAGTTAAACCCCAAAATCACTATAAACGGAGGCCTCTCCCCTTCATTTTTCCATCCTCTTTTCATAAAAAAGAAATCATACATGCAAGAAATCTTATTTCAAGCATTCAAGCCTAAGGTGATTTCAAGCAAGCTACCTGATTTGGCTCCAAGATTTGAAGACTATTGTGCAAATCTCTCTCTCCCATAATGGAGTAATTAAGGAATTCCTAATTGAACAAGAGGATCCATATCCATTCTTCATTCCTTTCCTTTAAGAATATCAAGCATAATTACATTTATGATCCCTGATTTTCCAAGTGTAGATCTATTGCATTGGTGAAGACATCCTACATTCTACAAATTCAATATTTGATCAAGCGAGCATACATTTGTGTGTGTAGAAGATCTATATCTATTGACAAGGGTTTTGACAATCAAGGTGCATACTTACAATTGTATTTTCCTTACATGCTTTACTTATTTCATTTCACGATTAATTCCTAAACTGGGGCTTGACCAAGGCAAGCCCCTTGCTCCCAACGATTTCCATTTTTCTTTTGTGTGGAAGTGAAGGTTCAGAATGGAGATACCTTCAACATATACCTTGACATTCAAATTGCAAAATTTAGTTATAGAGACAAAAAGACAGTCGAGAGAGCTACCCAGGTCAACTTTATCTTTCTAATTTTGAGTAGATTAGGTATATGTCAAACCTTCAACCTATACTGAGGTACATGTCGAACCAATTTTTACCTGTTCGTGAGACATAACAAAATGTTGCAGATCATAGACTACTAGATTAAGGCTCTGGGACATTTAGGGACTCTGTTAGATAGAATATCAACATTTGAGCACCTTCTTCCTCTTCTATTTTTAGGTACACTTTATTTTTTCCTACATCTTGCGGCTACCTTATAGATTAGATCATATTTGTTATTAGGGTATGTGCAAGACCATGGTGTGCCAAACTAGGCTCTTAAGTGACAATGAAATTTTAGAAAAATAGGATTAAGAAACTTGACGTAAAAATTTGAACAAGTTTATCAATCTTATATAAAAAAAATGTTAGAATGAACTTTGTATAAAATTGAATGTATTTTCTAAGATACCAGCTGGTTTTTTAAAAAAAATTAGATATTTGATGAAAATTTGAAATTTCAATGTTGTAGTACAAAAAATTCAGGAAAAAGATAAGAAATAGGTGTATGTCTGACCACCTTAAACACAATCAAATGGTAATAATTTTTTTTGAGAATATTTATATAAGTAGTAGGCTCATGTCCGGATGTGACACATATGTTTTTGTAATTTGTTTCCAAGAAAACAATAAATTATGATTTTTAGACAACAAGTTTTTCAAAATGTTAAAACTTGTATGTCTCACCATTATAACTTAGTCAAAACTTCATCAAAGTGATTTTTTTTTCTTTTTCTTATAGTATGTGAGGTTCATATAATGTGAACATGTTTCAGATTTGAAAAATCTTATACCGTTTGAAAGTTATAGATGTGTTTCAATCAGTTTATAGATGTAAGGAAAAAGATAAGAAGTAGGTCTATGTTTGACCATCTTAAACACAATCAAATTATAATATTTTTGTACAAGATTCATGATATACATAGTATACTCATGTCTGGATGTGACATATATTTTTTTGTAATTTTTTTCCAATAAAATAATTAAATATATTTTTTCTACTACAACTTTTAAAGAATATAAAAACTCATATGCCTGACCACCATAACTTAGTCAAAACTTCATCAAATTGAATGTTTTTCTTATAGTATGGGAAGTATAGAATGTGATGTATGTTTTAAATTTAAATTTTTTTATACCATTTGAAACTTATAGATATTTTTCAATCTTTCTATAGATTTTATAGATGTTTTTCAGATTGCCACTTTTTGACATACCATGATCTTGCACATACCCATTGTACCTTGTTGTTTCATCTTCTTCTAATCATAAACATAAGATCCCTTAATATTTCTTTTCATCACAACATGAAAACACCCTAAATTATCTAGATCTTGCATTTGTGCCCTTGCATTATTTGGGTTGTACAAATCTGATTTGGCTTGAAGATAAGATTTAGGGTCTTTTCAATACATATGTGTGAAATGGTGATCTACCATTGATTATCATTTCACCTTATACACAACTGAAGATAACATTTAGCTACATCATAATAAACACTTCAAAATCATCATTTATCCACTTCTATTACTTCATTACATAAAATCAATGAAACATGGTTACATATACATATTACAAACATATCCTCCATGAGATTACAATATTACATACATACATCCATATGAAAGTACATATAATGACACAAAAAATTAGTAATATTTATATGGCCAACAAAATGTGAGAGTATAGAGAAGATGCAAGGCCACCCAAGAAGCTCTTGAACACTCTCTAAAAACTCAATAGGAAAAATACTTTCCCCTCAACCATGTAGAACCCTAAGACCCACTCCCTTTGATCTAGGAGATAGACACAAGGAACCAAACCTCATAGGAAAAAACATCAAGGTAGAAAACAAAGGAATAACATAACCAAGGAGTAACATAGGGGATTCACAAGGAATAAACAAGAGGAATACTAGAGGTGACCACAAGGATAAATGGAGGTAATCCTTAGACACATGTAGGAGAGTGACATCACATAGCCCCCTACTACCTTAGGTTACCCTGACAGTCTCTCTATAGACCCCATCCCTTAAGTGGGGACTCATGTAGAACCTACAACTTTTCATGAGGACAAGTAGCCAATCTACCAGACTTATGCCACACAGGAAGCTAGGCCTCCTCCAACCCATCCTTATTATATACAAGCACTCAAGGCTATGGGGGAGGTAACATAATTATCTTATTTAGTATTTTAACCCATCCCAAATTTTTATTAAGTTATCAATGGATTATCTACCCGTAATGAGTTACCATGGCAGCCACTTAGGGCCCCAACCACTATTGTGAGATCTGACCCCTATTGCGACTCACTCCCCTAACCATGTCCCTAGAAAACCATCCCTATGCTCCAAACTAAAAACTAAGAGAGTGAGAAAAAAAGTAATCTCAAAATAATCCTCATAAAATACTCATAATCAAAGAAGCCACAAAAGAAGAGTTAGAGCATAAAATTAAAATCATTAATAGAATCCATATATGTCATCATAATAGAAGGGACATCAAAGTCAAGTCATAAATGCCTTATAGTAAGAATCTCATGGGAACCTCTCTAGATTACATAGAATAAACCATAACCAAATACCACATAATTCATGCATATGTCCCCTTTGGATCCAATCCTCACTAACATAATACAATCATCATCAAATTGAATTTTAATAGATTCCAACCATAAAATAATCAAGACATAAACATATCCTCATGTGACCTCAATTACATAGTTGGGCCTCAAATCAATATGTAACAGTAACACAAGATAAACCAATAATAATTGATCATAAAAATATTTACATTAAGGCAACAAGATGAAATTAAAATGTCCATTCAAATCCTAGCCTCTGATAATTCATAAGGAAACCCAACTTTAAACCCTCAACATTACAACTTACATAAACATATGAAGTTCACAACATTAATACCATCACAAAAGATGACTCAAAGATGACTTAACAAAACATTAGACAACATACGTTTATCACAAGAACAATCAATAAGTGAGGGCTTAAAGACAAAACTCGACTAAGTAATTTTTAAATCACTAACCATTTCATTACTCAAATCCTACCGCCAGAACTAAAACTAATTAACACCATTCCAAGTTATTAAAATAACACAATGTTGTTCATACAACAGTAGGGTGAACATTAATTTTAAAACTATAGGGTGTACATTCAACTCATATCCCTACAAGATACAGACATGTCGATTAACATAGACACATATTAGTAGTTCCCTTTGTTGATACACATTATGATTTAACAAAAAATATTCTTAATAAATACGTGCAGACACTTTCTAAACTAATAGAGTCTATATGGAGCATATAATTTCCTATCTAAATAAAATCAATACCTATCCAAAGTTAAGTGTGCTCCCTACCTAGTAAAATAAAACTAATAAAATGAAGTTTCTAACCACTAAGATTTAATTTTCTAGTTTGGTATTAAAATCATTGAAACTTCCTAATTTAAAATAATCCTAAAATAATTTAACTAAACATAACCAACTTATCTAATTTTTCTAATTACATAAATAATTTAACTCGATTGCTAGTTAACATAAACAATCAACTGAATAAAAATTAAATAGGGCAAATTAGTAACTATATAACAATTTTATATAAAATTACCCTAACAATCTAATTATAATAAACTAAGATGCATTAGTAATTATATAACTACCTTAGATATCTAAATTTATTAAATAAATTGATCTATAAAAAAAGTAATTTCTAAAACCCTAATAACTATAAGGTAAATCCAAGAAACCGAAACCAAACATATTTTTCAATATGAAAAGAAATCATCACAACAAGAAAATAAAAATAAAAGAAACATAAAAACACTCTATATACTTATTATTCAAAAACCCATAGCATATAATCATACCTATTTGCAATAAAAAATTAAAAAAAATGAAGACAAGATATCATTTATTAATTCACTTATACACATACAATACACAAATAAGTCAATCATACTAATTTATTCTAAGACATCAATTACAGCTCATCTTTTAGCTCATAGATTACAATATAGCACATAAATAAATTTACTACACTATCTCTAAAGTTGGTAAGAAATGGAGTTTGGAATAGGGGGGTATGTGCAAGATCATGGGGGGCCAAACTATGCCCTTAAGTGGCAATGAAAAATCAGCAAAATCAGGGTTAGTCAACTTGACGTGAAAATTTGAACTAGCTATCAACTTAATATCAAAAAGTT
>MU225158.1:155684-192709 GCA_018584345.1 Thuja plicata
TATTAGTAAACATGTATGAATTTTATTGCTCTAATTGATAGAGATTTCAGCATGTACACCAAATAATATAAAAAAAACTAATGGGTAGATAATTTATAATATACCATATAGGTGTCAAGGCCAAATGGAATGGCCGAAAGTGTGGAGTCATCCACCTGCCTCAACTCCTCCTCTATCATCAACTGAACATAAATGGACCAAATATATATACATAAGTGCATGCAGTCATTAAAACTAATCTAAATAAATAGATTATTTTTAAATTAAATAATTCATGTGACAAATTTATTTATAGTGTTTACTCTTACCGTATCAACATGACTCGATCGCTCTGCGTACCCCTCCTCAGCACTCTCATGAGACGCAGATGCTCCATGAGGTGTTGCAGCCTTTGTAGCTGCGTCTCCTGTGTCCTCCTCATCAATAACATACTAATATGTATCAGCATCAGTAAGTGGTATGAAGCACAAATTCTTGCACATAATGCAAGAATGGGGCACACATACAAGTGAAATGTTGCCAGATGTCGATGCACCAACATGATCCACACCAAGAGGCAACAATGACCTGGTCTACGTGATCAACTGATCACTTAGCATGTGAATGGCCCTAATATTCTTTGAGGTAGCCTCTATAATGATATCAGGATGCTGTACTGGATGAGGGGGTGCGACATCAGTGGGGGCGACAAAGGTAGTGGCCTTTTTGCGCTGGGAAAATGGCCTAGTCTAAGGAGCTCCTCCACCTATGCCCATGTTGGGCCTCATGCTCCAATAATTAACATTGTGACCAAGCACAAACTCAGCATACAATTTTTTTATGAAATAGAAAGGGAGCTCCAAATTTCTATGGGGTGGTTTATCAAAAACCATCCACCAGCGATCCCAAAAGTGTATGCGCATTGCTTCGTTTGTGCACCATTTTATTGATAATTTTGGCTTTTTGGGGTCAACTTTTAATCTTATTTTAGGATTAACAAAAAGGGAGGCTATATCTTCCTTAGTTATATTAAGGGCAATAATCCCATCATGGTCAAGCCCATCATCAAATTGGGTGTGCATATCATCACGCCAATGAAGAGCAGAATTATGTTGCTGTGTAAGGGTGTCAATGTTTTCAACAATGGTATTTAGGGTGGCAAGCATAGGAGCTAAGGTAGGTATATTCTTATATGTGTCTTTGAATCCTTGTATAGTGTTCAGATTCTCTTGTATCAAATCCTCTAAAGATTGAGGGTTTTGAAGCGGTTCTGGATTATTTTGGGGATCATTATTTGGCGGGGGAGGGTTATTATCTTCATTATTGTCATCCATGCCTGATTAAATAATAAACAAATATAAATTTCAAATTGATTTCATATATTATTAAAAAAATCAATACAAAACCCCATGTTTACCAAAAAAACTACATTTAACATGAAAATGAAAAAAATCAATGTAGACATAACAAGAATTTACTTACCGGATAAGCAGTGGAGTTAAATTTGTTGTTGGAGCAATCAGGTACCCAAAAAAATTGTGTATATGATATTTCTAGCCGTTTTGGAAACCTAAAGGGATGGGAGAAATGAGGAAATCAACCCGCGGGTTTTTGATTTATGCCACAGGTTTCGGGTACCCGATTTTTTTGGGTACCCAAAAATATTAGGTACTTGATTAGGCTTGTGCTTTGGTGTCAGGTTTTTTGAGGTGTACTGACACCCAAGCCTACTAAAAAGTCAACAAGCACTTTCATGCACTTTTGGACGAGTGAAAAGTAGATTTTTTTCACATCACCACTTTTTGGCCCCCCATGATCTTGCACATACACAAGGTATAGAAACTCATCATAGAAAATCTATCAAGGAATTAGTCTTATTGAAATTTCAATATTATGATCAATATGGAATATGGATGAGGAATAAATGATATCACAATGTGCAAATGACATATACGAACCTTTTAAGAAAAAATACGAAGACATATAAGACTAGCTAGGAAGGAATTTGAGCATAAATAATGTGACAAGGATTTGACAAAGCTTCTCAGATGAGTTTAGATAGTTGTGATGAAGGAATAAGGGAGATTCTAAACAAGGTAATATGAGTGGATTTTTCATGAGTATAAAAAAGGGCTCTTTGATGCAGCTATGAATCAAACATAAATATCTTGTTTTACCTTCTTAAGATGAGCAAAGAGTGAAGATTTCAGGACTATACATATTAAATGGAAAGAATGTATGAAAATATCCAAGGAAAAAATTGTTTCAAAGAATGACATCAACATAATTTCAATTTAAAAAGAGAACATGGTGTACTAACATGATTTCATATGGCATGATCAAATTCCTAGGCGAAAAGTCAAATGGTCAATAAGGTCAATATTGAAAGTTGGAAGGGATTCAGTGAAATACCACATCTGATTCTAGGTGTGGTGAGCATATATTAGTGAACACTAGATAATGGTAGGTAAATAAATTTCATTGACGAGATACCCCTCTTCATAGAAAAAGATTGTTCTATTAACTTGGAATGGGGTATATATTTTTTTATTACAGTCGAAAATATGAAAACTTGTTGATGCAAGACAGTTCTAAACATGTAATCTATTTAAGAAGTGAAATGCAATATGACGTGTGTTGGAATTTCAACAACATTTCTCACCGCTGGTACCTTTCATGAACCAAGAGGGCATTTGGTTCTATAGATGAAAAATTACAGCCCAGTAATTCCTTAGAGAAAAAGGCAAACAAAAAGAATAAACACAGAGGTCAACAACATAACGGATGAATTCCACAAAGGAAAAGAAGAAAAAGAAAGAAAAAGGCATACTTGAAGACACTAGTGAGTCTTTCTTGTAAATTGCTAGTTCTAGTTGTTAGACCTATGATAGTCTAGACATAGACTTTTACTTGGGTGAATACAAATTATAATTTATTTAATTCTTTATATATTTTCTTTATGATATATATATATATATATATATATATATATATATATATAAAGTAGAATATTTTAATAATAAGTTAACCTATTAGGATAAGTAATTAATCGATAGCCATGGAAAAAACACCATATTGGATGCCTCCAAAATAAACTAAATGCTAGATTCCAATGGGTTTTCAACATCCAATGGGTTAGTCTCTTTTATGGGCACTGTCACACATTTCAGTGAAAGGACACTGCATCGTGCCCATGCTGCTCACACAACTCTTTCACCGACTCTGGCCCTTGAGTTGTACATAACCCATTGAATTTATTTGAAGGTTGATTTTCATGCAACTTAAGCAAGATGTTGGTTAAGGCAGGTGAATGATGCCCTTGCAGTGGCATGAAAGAGATAGAAAAAGGGGTTTACATCTTCCCATTGTATTTGAAAGAAAGTTTCTAAAGACATTTCATCAAATGAACTTTCTGTCAAATATTGTAGACAGCACTTCCTGAGTCAACATGTCTTCAAGATATCTGTCACAAAGTTCACATGCCTTGTTTGTGCTTCCACCTTCATTATGCTTTGATGGATGTTCATACTCGACTCGAAAGATGCCATTTTGGCAGAGGCTAGGAGGACACTGAAAAAGATAATCAGAGTGTTAGTTTGGTAGCTTGGACAGTTGTTCTTCCATTTGCTAATAATTATTTATTTGACTCTTTGTAGAAACTTCTAAGTTTGTAGAAACTTCTAGTTTGTAGAAACTTCTAGTCTGTAGAAATTTCTAGTTTGTAGAAACTTCTAGAAGCTGGAAACTTCCAAAAATTGGAAACTTCCAGAAGTTGGAAACTTCCAAAATCAGAAACTTCCAAAAGTCAGAAACTTCCAATATCAGAAACTTCCAGAATTCAGAAACTTCCAGAATCAGAAACTTCCAGAAAGTTATTGATGAAGTCAAGATAATCTTAGCCATTAAGATTGGATCTTGGAGGGATTATAAAAGGGGCTCAAGGGGCATTTGGAGAGGAACAAGTTGAAGAAGAAACTTGCAGTGTTAGCAAGTAGTCTTGCAGTGTTAGCAAAGGTGCAGTGATAGCGTTTGAGAGATAGTAGTGGATGAATATCAGCAGGACGAGTTAGGAGATTGTTTGAGTTATGCCAGTGAGAGGCAAGGAATTTTGTATCTCTTAATTTGCTGAAGTTTAATATATTTCTCATCTATAGTATTGGTTTTCCCTTTGGGGTTTTTCCAGGGACAATTTTTCCAAAAATATTGTGTTATTGTGTTGCATATTTTTTTTCGTATTTTTTGGTGAAGTTGCAGTTGTGTTATTTATCATTACTTGTTAATCAAATAATATTTATAAGAATAGGAGATCAATAATCAGTGACTGCAATAGATTTTTCACATGGTATTAGAGTAGTGTTGAGGATAGAAAAGGTTTACCCTAAGCAGAGGAAATAAATTTGAGTTTGACCTCTTTCGAGTTATTGTTTCTTTTATTTCTTTGAGATGGCCTCAGCAAGTTTGAGAGATCATGATAGATTGGATGGTGCCTCAAATTTTGGTGTCTAGAAAGCCAGAATTTCTTTATTGCTGGAAGAGAATGGTATCAAGGAATATTTTACCAGTACTATAGCTGTACCTATAGATCCAGTACAACTTGCAGCATACAAGAAGGATGATGCTGAGGTGAGGAGGATAATCCTTGATGGTGTCAAAGACCATATTGTTCCACATATCGTAGAGTTAGATACAATGAAGAAGATGTGGGATGCCATTCTGAATTTGTACCAGAATGCTACCACTAATTGAAAGCTGATTCTCAAAGAAAAGTTGAGGAATACTCAGATGAACAAGGGAGAAGATGTTACAAGTTACTCACCAGGCTTAGACTTGTCAAGGACGAGGTAGCAGCTGTTGGAGATAAGCCAGATGAAGACGAGGTAGTATGAATAGCCCTAAATGGGTTTACTAAGTAGTGGGATATCTTTGTTCAAGTTATTAATGGATGAGACACCCTACCTAGCTGGGATAGACTATGGAGTGATTTCACTCAAGAGGAGCTTAGACTAAGTCTTGTCAATGGAGCCAACAACAAGAGTCAGAAAAGTGAGGTGGAACAAGAAAATGTTTCCCTAGCGGGTAAGGGGAAAGTAAAGAAGGGATCTAGGAAAGGAGAAAATTCAAAAAGTGAAAAGAAGAAGAAGGACCTATCTAAGGTCAAGTGCTTTGGTTGTCATTAGTTTGGGCACTATGTCAGCAATTTCCCACAAAGAAAGAAAGATAAGAAGGGAAAGAACCAGGTGGCGGCTTCAGCAAGTGTAGAGGAGCTCTCTAGTAGATTGGAGGATGAGTTTGCACTCATAGCTTATATGATTAGCTAAACCTCACAAAGTGTCTGGTATATAGATAGTGGAGCATCAGTTCGTATGACAGGAGTTAGAGAATACTTCTCCAACTACAAGGATGAGAACACCAGTATCCAGATTTCTATGGGAAACTTGTCCAAGCTCAACTCAGTTGGGAAAGGGACTGTTTAGTTTCAGAGGGAGAATGGAAAGGTAATTCCTCTTCATGATGTGTTGCATGTGCCAGGCTTAGGTATGAATTTAGTTTCTGTATTTGTCCTTCAGGATAAAGGGTATGATTTTCTCTTTAAAGGGATGCATGTTTTGATTAAGCATAAAGATTGGAAATCACCCGTATCTATTGGAGTTAGGAGTGGTTGCCTTTATAGGTTGTAGGTTGATACTCCTAAGGCACTCATGAGTAGCAGTAACCCTAGAGATCTTGGAGATCTATGGCATAGGAGGATGGGCCATATTCATCATGGAGCACTTAGATTGCTTCATGAGATGGTGACAGGTGTTCCAGAGGTGAGAACAGAGCATGACGATGTATGTAAGGGATGTGGGTTGGGAAAGTTTGCGAAAGCATATTTTCCAAGGAGTGACACTAGATCTATCAGTTTTCTTGATCTAGTTCATTCAGATGTATGTGGACCAATGTCGACAAAGTCTCTCAGAGGATATGAGTATTATGTTACCTTTATTGATGATTTCTCTAAGAAGACCTGGATATACTTCTTGAAGACCAAGGATGATGTTTTTAGTCACTTCCAATAGTTCAAGGCTCTTGTGGAGAAATTGATAGGAAGGAAGATAAAGGTTCTTCAATTAGACAATGGAGGCAAGTACAAAGAAAATGACTTCCAGGATTTCTGTACCAGACAAGGAATCAAGAAAGAGTGGACTGTTCCTTACAATCCACAACAGAATGGAGTTGCTGAGAGGAAGAACTATTCTATATCGGAGGTAGTAAGGGCTATGCTACATGACCAAGACATGCCCTGCTAATTATGGGCAGAAGCATGTAGTACAATAGTCTACATTCAGAATAGGGTTCCACACAAGGAACTAGGGAAAATGACATCAAAGGAGGCTTTCACGGGGAAGAAGCCAGATGTTGGTCACTTCAGGATATTTGGAAGTTTGGCATATTGTCTTATTCCTGGAGACACATGTACCAAGTTAGATCAGTCTGCAGAGAAGGGGTACTTTGTTGGGTATAGTGAAACTTCAAAGGCATATAGGATGTTCATTCCAGGGACGAGAAGAATTATTGTCAAACATAATGTCAAGTTCATGGAGGACAAGGTGTTTAGAAGGTCCAGAGATTTGCCAGTAGATGATCAGAGTGAGCAGCCAATGAAAGCTCCAAGTCCAAGTTAAGGACAACAAAGCTCAAGTATAGTTACTAGTACAAGCATAGACTCAGGTGGTGAAGATTCACAAAGTATGGAGCAACTGGTGCAGCAGGATATGCATCAAGATGATATAGAGGTTGATATTTCATCCTCTACAGTTGGCAGCAGGAACCATGAGGTTCAAAACACACAAAGGGATACTCAGGAGTTTCTGGGAGCTCCTAAGAAGAGTACAAGATAGAGGAGACAACTAGCCAAGTTCAATGACCATGTGGCATTAGTCAACCAGTTGGTAGATAGTGAACCTTCCAGCTATCAGGAAGCTGTAAAGCATCAAGTATGGTGAGATGCTATGGTTGAGGAATATAGCTCAATAATGAAGAATGATGTATGGGAGGTAGTGCCTAGACCAAATGATAGAGCAATAGTTGGATTATGTTGGATCTTCAAGATAAATTAAGCACGGTGCAGATGGTAGCATTGAGAAATATAAGGCAAGGTTCGTGGCTAAGGGGTTCTCCTAGAAGGAGGCAATAGACTATGAGGAGACATTTGCTCCAGTGGCCATGTATACTTCTATATGAGCTGTGATCTCATTTGTAGCACAGATGGGATGGAAAATCCATCAAATGGATGTCAATACAACATTCCTTAATGGCGAGCTGAAGGAGGAGGTATACATAGAACAACCAGAAGGATTTGTAGCACATAGCAAAGAGACCCACATGTGCAGATTGAAGAGAGATTTGTATGGACTCAAGCAACCTCCTAGAGTGTGGTATGAGTGCATTGATACTTATTTGCAGGAAATGGGTTTTGTGAAGAGTGAGGCAGATGCTAACCTCTACTACTTGGTGGTTGGGGGTGAGGTTCTCATTCTTGTTCTATATGTGGACAACTTGTTTTTAACAGTTTCACTAGGGCTCATAGAGGAGTGCAATATGGACATTGCAGTAGAATTCTAGATGAAGGACTTAGGACTTATGCACTACTTTCTAGGTATGGAGGTGTGGCAGAAAGATGGAGAAATTTTCCTTGGGCAAGGGAAATATTGCATTGAAATCTTAAAGAGATTTGAGATGGAGGATTGCAAAGTCATGTCTACACCTATGATCACGAATTGGAGGAAGGTAGATACTTCTAAGGAGAAGGATGTAGATCCCACGTTATACAGGTAGTTGATTGGTTTGCTCATTTATTTGGTCAACAATAGGCCCGATATAGCCTTTGCAGTTAACTCTCTTATTCAGTTCATGGTTGAGCCAAAGAGAGTGCATTGGATAGTAGCAAAGCATGTGTTACATTATTTGGAAGGTATAGTTGAGTATGGGATTAGATATGTTTGAGGTGAAGGTATCAAGTTGATAGGCTATACTAATACAGATTGGGAAGGCAGTACAACGGACAAGAGAAGCACTTCGGGGTGTTGTTTTAGTTTGGGATTGGGAGTTGTCTCTTGGTTCAGCAGGAAGTAGAAGTCTATGGCTTTGAGTTCTACAGATTCAAAATATATTGCAGCCATCATGGCGACTTGTGAAGCTATATGGCTTCAAAAGTTACTAGTAGCCTTGTTTGGTTAGAAGGTTGAGACTATGGTGATACACTGTGACAATCAGAGTTGCATCAAGTTAACTGAGAATCCGGTGTTTCATGATAGGTTGAAACATATTGATATTAGGTATCACTTCATCAGGGATTGTGTACAGCGGAGGATTCTTTAGCTACAATTTATACCTATAGATCAACAGGTAGTAGACATTCTGACAAAGGCACTAGGGAAGGCAAAATTCATCTTCTTTAGAGATAAGTTGGGTGTGTCGTAGAACAACTTCCTCACTAAGAGGGAGTGTTAGTTTGGTAGCTTGGACAGTTGTTCTTCCATTTGCTAATAATTATTTATTTGAATCATTGTAGAAACTTCTAAGTTTGTACAAACTTCTAGTTTGTAGAAACTTCTAGTCTGTAGAAATTTCTAGCTTGTACAAATTTCTAGTTTGTAGAAACTTCTAGTTTGTAGAAACTTCTAGAAGCCAAAAACTTCCAGAAGTTGGAAACTTATAGAAATTGGCAACTTCCAAAAGCCGAAAACTTCCAAAAGTTGGAAACTTCCAAAATCGGAAACTTCCAAAAATCAGAAACTTCCAATATCAGAAACTTCCAGAAGCTGGAAACTTCCAGAAGTCAGAAACTTCCAGAATCAGAAACTTCCAGAAAGTTATTGATGAAGTCAAGATAATATTAGCCATTAAGATTGGATCTTGGAGGGATTATAAAATGGGGTCAAGGGGCATTTGGAGAGGAACAAATTGATGAAGAAACTTGCAGTGTTAGTAAGTAGTCTTGTGGTGTTAGCAAGGGCACAGTGATAGCGTTTGAGAGATAGCAGTGAAGGAATATCAGCAGGAGATGTTAGGAGATTGTCTGAGTTCTGAAAATGAGAGGCAAGGAATTTTGTATCTCTTAATTTTCTGAAGTTTAATATATTTCTCATCTGTAGTACTAGTTTTTCCTTCGGGGATTTTCCAAGGACAATTTGTCCAAAAATATTGTGTTATTGTGTTGCATATTTCTTTTCGTATTTTTTGGTGAAGTTGCAGTTGTGTTATTTCTCATTATGTGTTAATCAAATAATCTTTATAAGAATAAGAGATTAATAATCAGTGACTGTAATAGATTTTTCACACAGAGCACATCGCCTGCGTAAGAAGAAATGGTTGTAGAGGGCGAGAATTGGTCTAAAAAGGTGAACAACAACCCTAAGGGGAAGATGGAAGGGTATAAGCATGGTCACCCTTGGTGAAAAGAGATTGCCAGGCTAGCCTGGCGACATAGTTTTCAGGCTCATTGTTCTTGTGCAGACGACAGGTGTTATCATTGGCCGCAAGGGTGAGATTGTCAAGAAAATGTGGGAGGACAACAAATCCCATATTAAGATCCTCAATGGTATCTAGAAAACTACTGTTTGAGTTGTGAGTATATATAACTAAAAGATAAACATCAATTTTTTGCCATTAAAAATTTCACCTTTTTCAATTCCTATTCCACATTATTTTAATTGTATTTGTGGCATTTCATAGTTATAATTAGAAATTACCCTTTTCCTAAATTTTATCTATTGAATCATTCAACAGCTTTTAATTTTATGGACAAGCCATTTTTGTTAACATTCTTCTTCCATGGTGACATATTTTTGAGATTTTAGTGCGTCTATATTTTGGTGGATTATCCTCTTGTTATGGACAAGCCATTTTTGTTAACATTCTTCATCCATGGTGACATATTTTTGAGATTTTAGTGCGTCTATGTTTTGGTGGATTATCCTCTTGTTATGGACAAGCCATTTTTGTTAACATTCTTTGTCCATGGTGACATATTTTTGAGATTTTAGTAGTTTTAGTAGGTCTAGGTTTTGGTGGATTATCCTCTCGTATGTTATCTTGGTTACAGAATAAACTGTGTGGCATCCAATTAAGGGACTATCCCTGCATTGTTTTTTTTGTAATAAGTGACCAAAGAAGTCTCATTTTTTATGTCAGTCATTGGTAACCAATCTAAATATTTATATGTTCATTGTTCAGCATAAGTGTAACATAAGAGATGACATTTAAAGTTCCAATAGCCAAACCAAATTTAGGTAAAGTACACCCATTTTCAAGTTAATCACTGATAATTAAAGCTATAGTAGGGTGTTGTTGAAATTTTAAATGGTATTGTAAGTAAATGGTTTATAAATTGTATAATGCATCCTAGAAGTTTATAAGAGCTGGTGGGGTTGTCTTCTAAACTTTATGTATATTCAACATAATATATAAACATATAATAAAATAATTATTTAAAAGAATTTAACATTTGTATAATTGATAGAGAATGAATTTTTTTATTTTTTGTTTTGTTGATTAAAATAAAAAGAAGTAAAAAATAATATATTAAAGTTAGTGGACTGATCAATGAAAACATAATAGTTCAAAGGTCTGAATAGTTCCAAAGGAGCATGCATCATATGACAAAATACAAGCATATGTATAGATTGTCAAAAAAACTGGCCACAAATTTTTTTCTTTTAAACTTAAGGCCTAATACAACTCCTTTCCAACATAAAGCTTGACAATATGATAATTCAAAAGTCTAAACAACTCCAAAGGAGTGTGCATCATATGACAAAATACAACCATACATAGATTGTTAGAAAGACAAGCCACAATTTTTTTTCTTTTAAACTTAAGTTCTAATATGGCTTCTTTCCAACATAAAGTAATGATAAAAAATAATTAGGATATGATTAAAAATGACATTCAATTTTTGTTTGTTCCATATACAATTTAAAAAATATGCTTTAGATTTTCAGCATAATAAGGGTGAATTTGTTTAGTTATTAAAATTAATTTTTAGTTCCACTTTAAATACACTTTGTCAAATATCACCCGCAAAAAAATTCTCGGTTGCAAACATGTTCTTTCCCGTCTCCATATCTATCTTTGTCTTTGAACATAGTTTTCCATGATATATGCATGGATGTTGTGTCCACAGGGTAGATCATGTGGCAATGACAAGTTCTAATACAATCTTCTTGGATATGCAAATTCTAATACAATCTGTCTTGGATGGTAACAATGTATGCCTTTTTTTTCTTATGGACAAATTGGTTCTGGAAAGACATTTAGAATGGTGGGTCACATTATTTTTACTACATGTATTAATTAATTGAATCCATTTTTGTCATCATATAAGAAAAAAGTATACTCATGCGAACATAAATAAAAATTAAGCCAAAATAGGAGCATATTTGTTAGGAATAAGGTGTCTCAACCTTGAATAATTCCTATTCTTATTATTTGTTTTTTAAAATGTATTTCTTGCAAATAATGTTGATGTGTCGTCATCTTGAATTTGTGTAAGGAGATCATGGCTAAAATGGTTATGACAGATTCCTATGACACTTAAGAGCTATGTCAGGAAGATTCAATGACAGGTGAAGACATGTGGAAATTGATAAATATGAGTATTGTACACTCTTCCCCAAAAAAATTTTGGGTTTCCTATTTTCTCGGAGAATGGTAAAACCCTAATACGGTTATCTTTGGGAGTAGCCCTAAAAAGGAAAGCGCATGATATAAGCATTTTTTAGGGTTGCGAAGAGAAGTGATGCGGGTGTATTGTTGGAACTTTTTATGCTGCCGTGATTTGTCTTCAAGGGTTTTGAAATCTTCTGAAAGAACTTGCATTGCAAGTGTGCTGTAAGCTGTAATAGTTTTGATCAATACATTGTGCAGGTTTTGGAGTGCTGGGGTTTTTTACCGAAAGGTTTTCCCCAGGGTAAATCATTGTGTCATTCTCTACTTTTCTATATGCATGGTATGTGGTTGCAATATCTTTGTTAAAGTAGTTAACGAATCTAAAATTGTAAGGGTTTAAAAGAATTTTCATAATACTTTCCTATAGAGATTAGCGTAGGAAGCTATTTCTGCACCTGAGTTTCCTTACAATATTAACAGACAAACTTATAATCTTTTAGGGTGTGGAGAGAACATAAATGTACTATAATGAACATGATAATTTGTAGGGTGTGAAAAAAAAAGAGATGTACTATAAAGACAAGGCATGGCAAGGCACCCCTTGAATGAAGTTCTCACTAAAAAAAATCTTTTGTATCCTATAAATCAAAGAAGAAAAACTGAGAAATCTTGGATACACGAATTGCTTCATGTTTTACCACAACACTATTCTAGCCTTGGAAATCATATAAACTATTGTGATTTCCTTATCATTTTCTACATATTAACATTTCTTCCTTGAGAGGTCATACATGTTGAGTATTGGAAGGCCAACGAACATTTGTCCTGTTGCATCCTTTGTCCCTTCAGCTGTTCGGTAATGAGCTATTAAATAAAGCTCCTCTTTTTCATTGTATGTTGTTCATTGAGTTAATATAATTCTTCTATTCTCAGTGTGGACGCAGCCACTATTGTGGTGAACCATGATAAATTACTGTGTACTATGTAATGTGTCTTTGTTCTTCTTTTACTGTTGTTATTTAACTTCTACAATTGGTATCAGAGCGAGGTTGAATCACTGTTGAGATTTCGATGGTTGAAATTTCAGAATCATGGAAGATTTAAGAGTGCAAAAATTTTCTAGAAATAACTTCAGAATATGGAAGATCCAGATGAAATATTTTCTGATCAAGAAAAGTGTCTCACTTGCAATTGAAGGAAAGACAAAGAATCCAAGCACAATGAGTAACGAAGATTGGGAATCGCTGGATGAAAAAGCCAAAGCAACGAACATTCTCTCTTTAAATGATAACCTATTGTACAATGTTGAGAATGAAGCAATGACAAAGGATGTATGGGACAAACTCATAGCCACATATGCGATGGCATCAGCAACAAATAAAGTCTTCATTATGAAGAAGTTATACAAATTGAAGATGAGTGAAGATGAGAATATGACGAATCATCTCAACGATTTCAATACTTTGATCAACCAAGTAGACTCAGTTGGCATGAAGCAAGACGATGAGAAAAAGGCTATCTTGTTGTTGTGCTCTCTTCCAAACAGCTGGGATGGAGTTGTAACTGTTTTTAGCACTACAACATCAAGCCCAAAAAAAATTTTGTTTGATGAAGTTTAAGCAACTCTTCTCAGCGAAGACATGAGAAGGAAGAATATGGAGTCTTCAAATAACGAAGCTCTAGCAATGGTGAGTACCAAAAATAGGGGAAGAAGCCATTATAGAGGTATAAATAACAACAATCAGAGGTCTTAATCTGCAAGAAGATTGCAGTCAAGAGGTAGACAAAATGGTTGTTGGTTTTGTGGTAAAGTTGGTCATGTTAAGAAAGATTGTCGCAAGTACAAAAAGGTGCAAGAAAGGGTTTTGGACAGTGAAGAAAATATTGCACATGACAAGGATGATGGTATTTTATCTCTTTCTACAAGCAACACAAAATAAAATTCATGGGTCATGGATTTTGGTGCTTCTTTTCATGCCACTTCTTGCACGGATTCATTCACAAATTATCAAGAAGGTAAATTTGGAAAAGTTTATTAGGGTGATAATAAATCTTATGAAATTATTGGCAAAGGTGATGTTGTTTTGTCATTGGAAGGAGGAGGCCAATGGCTTCTCAAAGATGTTCATCATATTCCAAAGTTAAAAATAAATCTGATTTCTGTCAGTCAATTGCTTACACAAGGTTGCCATACATTTTTCTTTGCAAATTCATCGAAGGTAACCAAAGGTTCCATGGTGATTGCCAAAGGCAATAGAGTTGGTAGTTTGTATCTTTTAGAGTGTCCTAGTGAGGTGGGAGCTGCTATGATAGTCATAGATAGCAATGTAGCTCTTTGGCATCAAAGGTTAGGCCATATGAGAAAGAAAGGCCTTGAAGTGATGCTCAACCGTGATCAATTACAGTATCTAAAATCTACAAATTTGGAATTCTATGAACATTGTCTTTGTGGAAAACAAAAATAGGTCAACTTCTTGAAGAATGGACATGACAAGAAGAAAACACTGCTAGAGCTAGTGCACTCGGATATCTTTGGACCTACAGAGGTAACTTCTTATGGAGGTGCAAAATATTTTGTTACTTTTTCTTGATGACTAATCTTGGAAAGTGTGGATTTACATGATGTCTCATAAATCTGAAGTGTTTTCAAAATTTAAAATTTTCAAAGCACTTGTTGAAAATCAAAGTGGTCATAAAATAAAATGTTTAAAGATGGATAATGGGGGTGAATTCTATTCTTTAGAGTTTGGTCATTTTTGTGTAGATTATGGTATTCAGAGAATCAAGGTTGTCCCATAGACTCCACAAGAAAATGGGGCAGCGGAAAGGCTGAATCGAACAATTCTTGAGAAAGCTAGATGTATGGTTTCTAATGTTGGTTTGGGCAAGAATTCTAGGTGGAAGCATGTAATATCATTGTGTATTTAATCAATCGTAGTCCCTCAGCTTGATTGGATTTCAGTATTCTAGAAGAAGAATGGTTGGGAAAGAGAATTTCTTATTCTCACATTCGGGTGTTTGGTTGTCAAGCATTCATTCATGTTCCTAAGGAGAAGAGGAGTAAACTAGATTCAAATTTGCAGCGATGTATATTTGTAGGCTATGGAGAAGATCAGTTTGGTTTTCATATGTAGGATCCAGCTGAGAAGAAAATTGTAAGGAGGCGAGATGTGGTCTTTAATGAAATTATGTTTCCAGCTTTGTTAGAAGAAACACATGGAAATGAACATATCCCCTTGTTTGATATTGCCAACAATGGCATTAGTTTGCCTCACATCCCCTCCCAAAGATATATCATAGCACATCCTCAGCACTTGAAACCCACCTCTGTTTTAGCCCCAATTCTGTCCAGTACCGAAACTTCTAATTCTGATTTTTCTTCTTCACACACACAATCTGTAGGAAATGATAGTGCTTTATTTCCAATTGATAATAATTTGGAATTACCTTGGTCTTCCATGGGTTTCTCAACACCAGTGGACAGGACACATCCTTCACCTTTGGGAGACCATGCTCCACTTTAGCAATCTATTTTTGAGTGGGCAGACTCCAGGATAAATTGAGCTGGATCTACTCCTTGTTTTCCCGCACCAATCTTTACCTCCCCTACACAACACACTGATGCTTCCTCCCTTGTGTAGCATACTGCTGCTTCAATCCACATGCAACACACTGTTGCTTCCCCTCACATGCAACATGTCTCTCTATTACAAACTGAGAACAACCCACGTGAATAACAACAAGGCACACAACAACAGGGTCCAAGTCAACAACAATAGGGCACACGAGAACAGCAGCAGGGCATGCATGAACTACAGCTTGCACTATGTGAATACTAGTATGGGTCTCAGTTTTTCTCCTCTATAGAATCTAGTGCAATGCGTAGCATCTCCTCCACTGCAAACTTGCATGGAATGAGGCCAATCTCTTACAACGTTGAACATAACAAAATGTCTTTTGATAATCAGTTTGTTTCAAACACAGAATTGGGGGAATATGCCAAAGACATTCCAATGACTAATTCCAACTTTCCACAGGATGATTCGATGAATTAGAATCAAGGATTGAGGAGATCTAATAGACAGAGAAAATTTCCCTCTAAACTTTTAGATTATGAACTTCTATTTGCTGAAGGGGCAGAGCCTGAATTGTTAATTTTGGAGCAAGTTGAACCAACCACTTATAAAGCCGCTTGTTTAAGTAGCGATAAAGATAAATGAATTAATTTTATGAAAAAAGAAATGAGTTTGTTGGAAGGAAATCACACTTGGGATTTGGTCTCTCTACCACCAAATTAGAAACCTCTTAAGAACAAGTGGGTTTACAAACTAAAAGATGAAGGCGAAGGTTTAAAACACTATAAATCTTGACTAGTGGTAAAAGGATACGCTCAGTAAGAAGGGATTGATTTCACAAAAATTTTCTCACCAGTTCTTAAAAAGACAATCATCTAGACTATTTTGGGACTCGTAGCTGTGTGGGATCTTGAATTGGAACAACTTGATGTCAAGACTGCATTTCTCCATGGTGATGTGGATGAGGAGCTGTATATGGAGCAGCCTCAAGGTTTTATTGACAAAGGGAAAGCACATCATTATTGCAAGTTAAGAAGGAGTTTTTATGGGCTCAAGCAAGCCTCACAACAATGGTATCTAAAATTTGATCGCTTCATGTTTTAGAAAAACTTCATCAGATGGGAATCTGATCCATGCATTTATTACAAGAAACTTCCAAATGGTGAATTCATTATTTTTCTTTTAATGACATGTTCGTAGCTAGCACAAGTTCTCTAATTGTTGGTGAGCTGAAGACAAATTTGGCAAGTAATTTTTCTATGATGGACTTAGGGGCAGCCAAGAAGATTCTTGGTATGACAATCACACGGGACAGAAAGAAGAAAGAAATTACTTTGTCTCAAAAAGATTACATTAACAAAGTTGTTGACAGATTTGGCATGAATAATGCCAAGATAGTTTCTACTCCTCTTGCCTCTCATTTTCAATTGTCTTTCAAATTGTGTCCAAAAACACAAGAGGAAGAGGAATTCATGGACAACATTCCTTATAAATCAACAGTTGGTAGCATAATGTATGCTATGGTTTCCACTCGTCCTGATATTGCCCATGCAGTGGGAGTAGTAAGTAGGTTCATGAGAAATCCTGGGAAGCTTCATTGGGAAGCTATTAAATGGATACTAAGATATTTAAAAGGCACTTCAAATTATGTTTTATGTTTTGGTGGCAACAATAAACAACTGCAAGTATTCATGGATTCTGATCTTGCTGGAGATTTGGATAAGCATAGATCTACTACCGGTTACACATTCATATTTGCTGGAGCTTCTATTAGCTAGGCCTAAAGGCTGCAACATTCTATTGCTCTCTCCTCGGTTGAAGTTGAGTATTTGGCTCTTTTCAAAGGTGCTCGGGAGATGATTTAGTTGCAGCAACTATTTGGTGAAATGAAGTATCAACAATATGATTATGTACTATTTAGTGATAGTCACAACACCATCTTTATGGCTCATAATCATACATCTTAGTGACCTTCAAAATACATTGACATTCATGCTCACTTTGTTCGGCATATGGTTGAAGAGGGCAGGTTGAAGATTGAAAAGATTGATACCAAAATCAATCCGACAGATATATTCTTGAAAGTTGTAACCAAAGAGAAGTTTGAATGTGCAAGAACTTCTCTTGGACTTGTTAAGCTAAAGTAGGTCAGCATGTAGAGCAGGGGAATTCCTGATCAGCTGAAATATCTATTGACTTTCGATGGGAGTTTGTTGAGTATTGGAAGGAAAACGGACATTTGTCCTGTTTTAGCCTTTGTCCCTTCAATTGTTTGGTTATGAGCTATTAAATAAAGCTCCTCTTTTTCATTGTACGTTGTTCATTGAGTTAATATAATTCTTCGTCTCTCAGTGTGGCTATAGCCACTATTGTGGTGAACCATGATAAATTACCATGTACTATGTAATGTGTCTTTGTTCTTCTTTTATTGTTGTTATTTAACTTTATTTAACTTCTACAATACATTGCACTAGTGAAAAGCATCTCCTATTACACGCAAAAATCCCCTTCAATTTTCTTATTTCTATATTCAAATTATAATTGTTGGAGTCTTACAACTGAATGATTTTTTGACGTCATGGAATGCTAGAAATTTAGTCTGTAAAATGAACTCAATTTTCTTGATGCAATTTTAATACCATTTGTATCCAAACTTGATGTGATCAACCTGATGAACATTATATAGAAGAACCATGTTGTTGGAGCAAATTATTTTAATGACCATAATAGTCGAACACATAGGTAAGTCAACTCTTCTTTTTCAATACATACTCCCAACAATTTTTGTATTCATATAGATGATGACATTTTTGCATTTATTCTTCACAATTTTAATTTCTTTGTAAAAAAATTATGTTCATCTCTGAGGATTATCTTTGAATACTTCTTCAGTAGCTTTATCTATTTACAAATTTTTTCCTTAAATATAAAAATTAGAATTTTATGAAAAGGAAGCAATGACAAGAGTGGTTTGTAGTATTTCTACAATGCATATACAAAGAACATATTTGGCCATTGGATCAATCCTTAAAGGATGGCTTCATTTGGTAGACCTTGCTAGAAGTGAGAGGGTTGATAAATCTAATTCTATAGGAGATTGATTGAAGCAATCCCACCACATCAACACATCACTTTCAGCCTTGGGGATGTGTTTTTTTGCACTTGAATAAAAGAGCTCACAATCCTCCTTTTTTCTATTAATTGTTACAAACTTTATTTTTTATGTTCATGAGATTGACTTTCTGTATCTTTTCATTAGATAGGCTAAAAATATTATTTTGGAAATATTGAGGTAAATGTAGAAATCTATATTTCTACATTTCTATCTGATATTGTTACTGATAGAACTTTTATATTGTTCTGTTTGAAAGTAAGAAGGCTAAAATACTTGTATGAAAAAAGTCTCAAGGTAGGAGGATTTATTTAAGAAGGAAAAGGAAACCCATCTATAGTAGGGGCTTTGAGGGGAGGATTATGATGAAAATCATCCCTTCTTTCTATGCTGGCCATTTCCATAAATAAGACCATTGTTTTCTTAAAGATCACTCTTTGTTGATTGTGAAAATCACAGAAAGAGAAGAATTAAACATGATATCTTAGAAGAACAAGAAGAAATAAAATGACAACACAAGGTGATGGTAAATAGAATACCACGAGGGAATGTTTTGAATTGGAAAAGAAAGATTTCATTGATGATATGTTCTACTAGAATTATTATGCCAATCCAAGGAAGATCTATCTAGAGAGAGAAGACATACAATTAGCGATAGAGAAAATTGAAGCACATGTAGGATCAAAAGGAATAAAATTGAGGTGAAAGGGAACAAAGAAGCTCTGGTAAGAAGACTCCACCAAGAAAATTTGATAAATTAGACAAATTTATGGGAATATAATCCAATATTTCAAAAGGATTAGAAAGACACCAAAACCCTCTACAAGGAGATCTGAGAAAAATTTATGGCAATATAATCCAACATGCCACATGGACTAGAAAGAAACCATAACCCTCTATAAGGAGTTATCAACTTGGGGAGAGAGGGTAAACATAATGCATATTCCTATGCTCTATGAATAAGCCTGGCTTTCTTTATTGGTTTGTAAAATCTTCAGGATTTTTTGATCTTATTCTATTGTGTAAATTCTTTGCCACCCCCATTAACTCTCCAAAATTTTGATGTCCTTTTTGGCTTGTATATAGAAATTGGAAATCTATATTTTCAATCAATTTTGTGGTACAATGATGAAGATTTTTAGTTGTTGTATATGTTGTTGAGTATTTTTTAAATTTGGCATCTTAAAGTGTAAATGCTATCTAGAAATCAAATATGAAGGCATATTGAAGAGGTCAAAGTATGAAATCACCTTGGAAAAAAGAAAGAGGAACCATTTTTTCTATTTTGTGGGTCATAAATTTTTGACAGTTGTGAAATGGCAAAATTTTGCATTGGCGCAAAGATAGAAAACAAAGGCAGCGAAACAATGATTTTTTTCTATTTTGCAAGTAATATATAGTAAGACCTGTGAGATCGCAATTTTTTTCTATTTCATGACCAGATAGCGAAACAATGATTTTTTTCTATTTTGCACATGACATATTAGTGAGTTGCAGAATGGAGAAAAGTGAACATTAAATAGAGGTTGGCCGAATTAATGGTTGAAGTGTGCTGATAGATTTTTCACACATTTGAAATGTCTCATGAGGAGATGGAAATTAATGAACATTAAAATTGAATAGATTATAAAGGAGGGTGTTATCTAGCTTAGATTGTCAAAAGCATCAAAGATTCAGCTGAGAAAGTGGAGCGGATAGAGCTAGTTAAGAAGACACAAGCTTGCATAGTTAAAACTAGTAAGTAAAATTATCTTATGAGCCTTTAACTTATCATATTATCTTAAGAAAATGACTAAGAAGAAGGAAGAAAATTTCAAGAAGGAAGTTTCTAAGAAAGTAAAAGCACCTAAGGAGAAACCCCCATAGAGCACATTGCTTGGTCTATTACCAAGGTCAATAGATACAGGTGCAAAGAATGTTTTTTCAGATGAATGGAGGGATTCTACAATTCCAGTTTCTAGTAGGTCCCTATTCTGGTTCTTTTATGAGAACAAAGGTGAAAAGTAACCAAGGTGAAACCCTTGGAAGTTGGACTTGGCGAAGGTCATAGTACAGAATGTTTATGTAGATGTTGAATTGATAAATATTCTAGTTGAACGCTATAAACCAGAGACTAGAATGATAAGAAGAATGGATGGGTCACCTTTTGTGAACATATCTAGGGCATATAGACAATAATTTTTTGACCTAAGTAAGAAAGCCTTAACCAAAATTGACAGAGGTCAAGCTATTACTGAATATGAGAGAATGGTGAGGAGTTCCAATTTTAGAGAGGTCTCGTATTTCATGAAGAGGGGTCTCAAAAATCTAATGATATTAGTGGATAGTAAAGCCCACATTTTACAAATAATTTTATGGATTTCTTTCAAAATACATACTATGCATGGGCTCAGCTATGTGGAGAAGATGCCAAGTCAAAAATGCCTCTAGATTTCATGTATATGTCTATGAGAATTCAGATCCCCAACTTCTATTTAGATTTTGATTTTTATACTAAGATAGAAATACTACTACATCAGCCTTTGATGAAATGGAAAACAACTAAATCATTTAAAAATTATTCTCTCCTATTACATTTAATTTTGTACCAAAACATTTCAGAGTATAGAGAATCTTTGAAATTGACTACAAGTGATGGGCAAGAGAGTAAATTCCCAGTACAACTATGGTCCCAAGCTTGGGATAGGAATAGTAGAGATTGTGATTTCAACAAGTTCCAAGATATATTTGTGTTATGGATTTTTAGGTTGTAGGTCATCAGAAGGAAAGAGTTCCATAAAAAATCAAAGCATTGATTAGGCCGAAGGAGTATTTGCCTGAAAGGAATTATCCTCATAATTTTGGGGATTGGATATGTAAACCAAAATATACATTGATCAAAATATATGGGTGCAGACAACAACCTCATAAATTTCCCGTATATGTATCAGAAAGAATTGGGTTCCTGGAATTCATGTGGCAGATGTTGTGGCTAGAGAAGGATATTATAGCTCCAAGGAGTAAATGCACATACATGGTTCATATTGTAAAGTTGTCTGGGTGAACAATTGGTTCCAATATGTTAAATGAATTGACATAATATATAAAAAAAATTATTATAGAATGAAAAGTGAGAAGATCAAGGATTATGATCCAGAAGGGCATATCCAATCTATGATTGACAAGTTCAAGCACCAATTAAATATTGATAAAGATTTTATAAGGAATTGTGATGAAACCCCAGCTATTATACATAAGGTAAAAAGTGGGTAATTCTCTTAAAGATCAAAGGAGAAAGGTTAAAGCTAGGACAACCTCAATTTTATGATGAAGAGAAGTTTCACGTGTTGAGGACTGAGAAATGTATTGAGAATTTTGAGGCATTGTTCAACAAGAATCAACAATAGGAAAAGCCTAAGGAGGTTGAGAAGGCACTTTCTCCTCCTAAGAAAAGAAGAAAATTGATTATGTAGGATTTAGATAAGACTCTCCACCTCCAGTGCAACAAGAAGAAAATTTTATCTCAGTTGCTTCTTATAATGATTCAGATGATGAATGTGATTCGGCAGAAGTGGCACGTATCCTAAGGGGATTAAGAGAAGAGAAGAAAGAAAGACCAACATCTCCAACCCCTATGTTCCAAGATTAAATTAATGGGTATCCAGTTTAGACTCTTGAGGATGGTGTTCAAATTGATACAAATGATGAAAGAGAGGCCATTTCTCTCAGGTTCCTTTAAAAGTATGACTTCACCAAAACACAAGAGTTCAAATATTTTTGGATACTATATAACATAAAATATTTTCAAGAAAATAAGAAATGGAGACTCATGGGTGTAGAAGAGTCCCAACATGAAACCTTAATTAAAAAAATTATTAATGAGCTTAACCTTGATAATATCACTTGCACTATTGAAGAGGCAAGGGATATAGTGCCGAAGAGTAATATGTTGATTTTGCCAGGACTTACACAAAAAGAATTATTTTGTTGGATCAAGTCAAAAAGAAATCTGACCCCACATTTGTAGTGGAATTTGAGACCTTGGAGAAGATTGAAGGATCTAGTTTCGATCCAAAAATAGAGACTCTAGTCACATGGTTCATTTTTAAGGGTGACAACAAGCCCAAGTTGATTAATATAGCAAAGGGTTAAAAAGGTACGGTTGTTGTTAAAACTATTGATACCACCAATCCATTAGCCCCAGCCTCAGAATAAATTCTCAAAGCTATGTTTAAGAGTATAAGTTAAACATATGCTTGAAAAGGTGGAGGAATCCTAGACCAAAGAAGTAGAAATGAATAAGGTAATGAATGAAATCTATTTAAAAGATGACAAAGATAGAGAATGAATTGTCAAAATATAAGACTTTGAGGTCTAGCAGGGCATCATTGGCTCTAAAACCCATTGTACAAGTTTCAGAAGATTCACAACAAATGGATACGCATCTTGACAAATAAGGAGATGTTTATAAGGATTGCAAATGTAAAAAATTAAAGGATATATTGTCTTTCAGAGTAAAATGTGTATTGAAACATTGTGATGGAGTCCACACAAGTTACAATAGCCTGGTATACATGGAGAGCTATTTGAAAGAAAATAAACCAAAGTTACAAGAGATAATGAGGAAATGGAGGCCTTCTCATTTTGAACTTAGTCAAGTTTATGAAGTTACAAGGAGAGACTCTGATGCTCCTCCAGAGATTAGATCCACTCTACAAATGACAAAAGCTATATCAAATAATATGAGTTACATAGAGCAAGAAGAGGATAAGGTAAATCAGATGATGGATGCTTTCATTTCAAATGGTCATTGGTCAATCCTAGAAATAATTGATAAAAGTGGAAAGCTGAAAGATATTAAAGAATGGAAGATGGAATTTGAAGAACTTCCTCAAAAGGTGGTTGATCAGTTGAAAGAAGAGGATAATTTTATGATTGATAGATTCAATGATGTCCTCAATAAAATTATTTCTCTGGAAGTTAAGTTTACCATATTTTAGATTGAAACCCGAGTCTCAGACAGATGGACCTGAGCCATAGTCAGAGGGACTAGAGTATCAGACAAAGGAACATGAAAGAATGTTTGAGAATGACATACCCAGTGGATCAAGTCCAAAATCTATATTGAAGGATCCAGTACTTTCTAGATACATGAGAAGGCATCATGCACCTGAGAAAATAATTGGAGATCAGACAGAAGGTGTAATGACAAGAAATAAACTAAAAGGTACATGCTTATTAAGTGAATTTGAACATAGAACTGTTAAAGATGCATTAAATGATTAAAGTTGGATAGAGGCAATGAATGAAGAGATTGAGAAGATTGAGAAGAACAAAACCTGGAATCTTGTACCCAGGCCAAAGGACAAGAATGTGATTGGAACCAAGTGGGTTTTCAGAAACAAGATGGATGAAAATGGGAAAGTCTCTAGAAACAAGGCTAGATTAGTTTGTAAAGGATATGCTCAAGAAGAGGGTGTTGACTATGGAGAAAATTTTTCTCCTATTGCAAGACTTGAAGGAGTTAGAACTCTTCTAGCATATGTTGCACATAAAGGATACAAATTATATCAGATGGATGTGAAGTCTACATTTTTGAATGGAATCCTAGAAGAGGAAGTCTAGATTGAACAACAGAAGGCTTTATTGATCCCAGCAGAAGGAATATGCTTTGCAAGCTACACAAAACATTGTATGGACTAAAGAAAGCACCCAGAGCCTAGTATGAAAGATTACATAGCTATCTAATTATCATTGGATTTGAGAGAACCAATGATAATAGTAACCTATACATCAAAGAAGGACCACAAAACAAGATATTGTTAGCAGAGATATTTTTTGATGAGATATTATTCACTGGTTATGATGACCTATGCAAAGCATTCTCTATAGCTATGAGAAAAGAATTTGAGATGTCTATGTTTGGTGAGATCAAATTTTTTGTTGGTTTACAAGTACATCAAATAAATGATGGTATCTACATTACTCAATCAAAATTTATCAAGGAAATACTCAAGAAATTTGGTATGGAAGATTCCAAACCTTTTGGAACACCCATGTGTACTGGAAATTTTTTTTCTAAGGATGATGATTGAAAAGAGGTAGATCAGACCAATTACAGATCCTTGATTGGAAAATTGCAATATGTTGTGCACACCAGACCTAATATTGCATTGGAAATTGGTATTGTTTCAATATTTTTAGCTAATCCCAGAGATAATCACCTAATAGAAATCAAAAGAATTATGAGATATCTGAACGGTATTGAAGACTATGGTTTATGGTATAAGAAAGGTGGAAAATTTGATTTAAATGCATTCACTGATGTTGATTGGGCTGGAAGTGTCAATGATAGGAAGAGCACCAACGATGGAGCTTTCTTTCTTTGAAAAAGGTTAGTGTCTTGGACTAGAAAGAAACAAAATTGTATTTCTCAGTCTATAGCATAGGCAGAATATGTTGCTACAGTAGTGAACTGTTCTAACATCATATGGATCAAGTAGTTGTTGTCAGGAATGAAGGAAGAGATAAAAGAACCAATTATTATCTACTGTGACAACACCAGTGCCATTAACATCCCAAAGAATCCTGTGATGAACACCAAAAACAAGCACATAGCAATAAAATATCACTTCTTGAGGGAATTAGTACAGGATAGAGAAGTAAGGTTGGAATATGTAAACACCAAAGAACAAGTTGTAGACATATTCACCAAACCCTTACCTAATGATGAATTCTTGTATCTTACAGAAAAACTAGTGGTACTTCCCCTACCTGAAGATCACTAAAATATCATTTAGTGATGCATCAACCCGAGCGATAGTAAAAATCTTCTAGTTGATGCAGCCATATCAGAGCCCATTACAGATGAATCTATACATTCAGGTACATTAAACCTTCAAAGAGAAATAATACTTGTGGAGTTTAAGTCTTTGGCATCTGTTGTCAAAGAGGGAGAGTTTTCTATAATACATAAGAATCAGAATGAAGCTAAGGACATTGTCAAAGGGAGTTTTGGATAAGAATCAGAATGAAGCTAAAGACATTAAAGAAATTTTATTTTGCTCCACAATTCTTTGTATCATGACATGTTGTGTTGCCATCAATGCCAAAGAGTGAGATTGTTGAAGACAATTATTCAATTGTGTATTGTCATTGATTTTACACATGTATTTACACTTATGTAGTGGTTTTACACTAATGTCTACATTCAGAACGAGCACAGTTGGTAAACAGAATGAGTTGAGGTCGGGCATTGAAGAAGTTTAGTGTTGACCGAGTTCACTCGGGCATTTCAGTCTTGGTCAGGCATTTAGTTGCATCTGACTAACATTGATTTATATTATGATTATATGAGGTTGGCTGTATTATGATTTATCATTTAAAGTTTGTTCAAGCTGACTTGACAGGGCTTACCATGTATTTATGAAAGGTCAAGTTTGGATTGAATTATATGTTGGAGTTGAAATCTAAGTGTGTGGAAGAAAAAAGGTAGAAGTGTGGAATTGTGTGACATGAAGAGTGAAGGCAAAATCAGATGGGATTCTAATTGAGTATAGAACACTCAGAGTTGCAATAGAATATCTGATCAACAAGGATCAAGTTACAATCAAGCAGAGATCTGAATCAGCAAAGATAGTTTCTTACATATATAGGTCAATCCATTGTTACTTTCTAACAATTGTAGCAGTGATCAAAATCTCTTAACAGAGTAGACTTAACAGTCTTTTGTAAATCCTCTCACAAGGTAGCATTCCTAGATTGAAGCTTTGAAGACCTCTAACAAGGACACTCCTCACAGGGTGATTAAATCCTTTAATAAGGTCACATCTAACAGTGTGTTATTATAACCTTTAAGAAGGTTGGCTCCTAACAGGTCTCACTTCAGAAGAGTGAAAAGTAGTAACTAGTTACATTGGTAGTTTTTCCCATATTGGGTTTCCATGGTAAATATTGGTGTCATATGTTTACTTGTTACTTATATTATGTTTTACGTTTCTGCACTTAATCTCTATAGTATAATTGCATTAAAGATTTCTTTGACACCTGAGTTACAAAAACCCAAGTAATAGTGTTAAAGTATTTAAGACATCTAAGGGACAAAGGATTTGTTTTGGAGTAATTGATTCAACCCTCCCCTCTCATTTACTTATCTCATTTTCAACAGATTTTCCATCCTAAGAGATCAAGGAAGTTTAGATATTATATAGAAAAGCACCTTAGTGTTTGGGGTGAGTGTTTACCAAGCCTAAAGTGTAGGGGAATTTGATTATTATCGTTCATTGGCCAAGACTGATTGAAGCATTCCTATAGGAGAATTTGCAAAGCTATTGGATTTCTAATATGTTTTTTTGGGAACCAACACATGTAACGCCCCACTAGGGAACCTGAGAGGACAAAAATTATATCCTTAAAAGATGTTTTTTTTTACAATCTAACAAGATATGAATCACACATAATAAACTCTTTCAATGTTACAAACAATTATAGGCCCTCATAGGTTCCCTAACGTCACTACTCAAGCCACACTTTCTAACCAATTCATGTTTAAGAAATAAACATTGAATTATAAGATTTATTAATCTATTTTCATATTAATGCACCAAGGTAAGTGTTCCTAACTCAATCCTTATTTAAACATACATCAATCATTATTCAACTCATGCCATTAACTGATAACTAATCATTGATTTCATAAACAAGTAAGTTTACCCATCCTTCATATCACTTTCATTGAAGTATAAGGATAAGAGATTAACATCTATTAAGATATGCATTCTCCATAATCCTATATTCATATTAATTGCACTAAGTAAACATGAACCCACCATTAACATTACAGTCAAGTTAATATCTTATTTCATTGTTTCATAACTATTCATTATTTATAATTCTAGTCACTAATCTATCATTTTACAACAATTTCCTTTAATCCTTTCATCTAGAGATAATATATTATTTTTGAGATACATCATTATATATAACTATATCTAAGCTCATATCCTTTATAGATGGACAACATAATAGAATAGGAGAAATAACATAAACCACTTTCTTTTAATTCTAATAACATGTCTAATATACCACATATTATTTTCCCTTTCTTTTACCTAGAACTACCCATTCCCTTATAAATTTATTTGAATTGAAATTACATCAATATATATCATTATACCAAGTCTACAAGAATCTTTATAGGAGATTACAATTACATGAATACAACTATATAAATACATCTCAACACAAAAAAAACCAATAAGAAGTCTTCAACTACATATCTGGAAAGGAATACGTGTTAGGATCATCCAAAGAAAAATGAACAATACCTTGATATAAATATTAACCACCCAACCATGTGGGAACAATATTCCCACTCCCCCAAGCTAGGAGATATAACCTAAGGCCCACACAAGTGGTAACAACTAGGACATTCCTAAGGTGGTGATAACTTTTCCCCAAATTCACAACACAAAAATGAAAGATAGGAAGACCACAAGGACCACCATAGGCATGATGAAAATTAGTAGGGAATCTAAAATACAAGATAGGTGAGTGACATCACATATCCCTCACCCTTGGATTACCCTCATACTAGCCACTCTAGGCCCCAACCCCCAAGTAGGCACATGTAAAACACAACACCTCTCATGTAGACAAGGTTGTTTGATTGTACCACCACAAAGGCACCTTCACCACCACATCCCCTAGTTTGTGCTAGTACTAGTGGAATGGGTGAGACATCAATTAGTCTTAATTAATTTTTAATCCTCCAACCCAATAATATTTATTAATTTTATCACTTGATTAAGATAACTCAATAGTGGGTTACCTTGTCAACCACTTAGGGGCCCTAACACCTCACTATGAGCCACTCACCTATTGTACTTAGGTTCCACTGGACAACCCTAAAGCCTAATTTGACATTCAGAATTTTCCAAACACATAAGAAGGTATCAGAGTGATACTATAAAAATATTTAGAGTACATATAGATCAGATGAACCAAAGAATTAAAAAATGCTAATAGCATCTGGTAACCATACAAACCCTAAAACTTGGTAGTCTTGTAAAAATTGATCTATTTCAAACAAGAATTAAATGAAAACAATGGTCATCATAAAAAACCACCCATAGCTTCCAAAAAAACATAATAAATCCAATCATTTCAGTGGACATTTAGATAACATAATTATACTCCCAATTCAATATTTATGAAGATCCAATGGTGGGAAAGAAAGTTATGGCTCCTATTCTAAAACTAAAATTCCCTAGTAGGGGTTTAGACCTTCCTTCACCAAAACAGGTGTAACTTCATTAAAAAATTAAAAATAGACCTATCTTTGGTATTAATTTTAAACCATAATCAATCCATACCAGTCCGTGTTGTTCATAGAAATTTGACTGAAAATCAAAACTCGAGAAGTAAAAAAATAATCCCTAAAAATTAAATCTAAGAGATACCCATTTCCGATATTTGAATTATACTTCAGAAAAATAAACCAAAAAAAAGACTATACTAAAAGTAATTTAATAAAATAACAGATTTCCAAAAATGGGTGTGTAGAAAATCTAGGAAAACACATGGTAATTTTAAACAAAAGGACTTCAAACTTATAGAAAATTTCAAGAATGAAAAGTAAAGATATGATACATCATTAAAAAATGGAAAAAAATTCAGATTCTATCAAATAAACAAGATAATTCTAGGGATTGAAATCCTACCTTGGATCCTGAGAAGATTCCTTCGAAGAAGGAAGGAGACAATGAGAGGATATATATCCAAACCTTAGATGCAACATTCAAAAACCTGTACACTTTTAGAAATCTCCAAGAAATCCAATACAAAATCCTTAGCAATAATTGCCTCTCTCAAATTTTAAAAATTTCAAACCTTGTCCCTATCACAAAATAAAGAAAATCATGAAATCTCTAATAACATTTCTCACAAATCTCATAAATTTCCCTCAACAAAATTCTCAAAATTTCTCCCATGAATCTTTAGCAGGCCCCCTCCCCCAAGAATGAAAAATAAACTCCCTCAAATATTTCTCAAAGAGTTATTTGGTTGAGAACCAACTCCCTACAATTCTTTAACTAATGGGATAATAAAAATAACTCTAATATAAATAACATAACTAAGACAATTTTCCACCACTTAAATTATATAATAAATACACTTATGCACACACACAGAATTATGCCAATAAATTATATATAAATATAATATTCGTTCAAGACCTCATAAAGAAGAATATTATAAAAAAACAAAATACAATAATTAGGTCATTAACCAACAAGATCAAAATTCCACAGTACCAAGGTGGGAAGATCCCCAACCTCAGAGAAAATAATAAACAACTAAATACTCAGAGAGAATGCAAAATCTAGAGATATATTCATTAAATAACCAAGTACATGTTGGGATGTGAGGCCTTGCTAGTTACGGCTAGTTAAAATCAGAAAATATGCTCTAAATCTTTATGTTAAGCTTCTAATTGATCAACCCTAGATTTCTTTATTCCCTTACACTTTCTTGTACACTAATTACACTAGTTACATGATCTAATGACTCAATATAAAGAGAATTACACAATAGGTCGGCCAAAAGTTACATTCCCCAGGAAGGAAACACAATACAAATATCGGTCCTAACCAAAACATATCAACGATCCATGAACAAAAAAAACAAGCGCGATCATAGGGAACAATCTTCCAAGGAATAAAGAACCATGTACGAAGATCATAGTGGCTAAAAATTTAAGAGTATCGAGCATAATAAAAATCTCTAGAAGGTCCTTTCTAATCATGAACATGTTACCCATGACCAAAAGGAGAAGGAAATATTAAAGCATGATCAACATATAGAGATTAGATCACAGGAGAATGATCCAAAAACATTCCAAAATAGCAAACTATGAGCGCAACCATTAAATTTCATGGGATTGTGACCACAACTAAACCCTGCCAACTGGAAATAAGAACAAAAAATAGCTAGTAAAATAGAATAGAATGAAAGATATCTCATAAACCCAAGATGCTCTTGCATCAGACACCCGAGGTAATTAAAACTGTTGCTCCTAAATTAGAACCGATCTTCTACCTGAGAAGAATCCATTATATTTATCTTAGACTGAGAAATCCATGTAGAAACATCAACTAGTGTATCCTTCCACTTCAGAAAATACTCCATGTAATGATTTCCTCTTGTAATTTTTCCAGCTCTCTTATCCAAGATCTCTTCAATCACTTCTTCCTGCTTCATAGGATACTCTTGATTCATGTCCAATTCATCATCTAACTCATGATACTCATACAAATTAACAAAATTGTATATAGGAGATATGTCCATGTCAAATGGGAAATCAACCTCATAAGCATTACCACTCTAAAAGTTCTTCAGTATCTTACAAGGTCCAAACTTCTTCATCTTCAACTTACTATAAGTACCAACATGCAATCTACCTTTCTTCAAATGAATTATGACTTCATTACCAACCTGAAATCCTTTATGTCTCCAAGACTTATCACCAGTATCCTTGTAATCTGATTACTATGTTCCAAATTTAAGTTTCACTTCATCATGCAAAATCTTCATGTATTCATCATAACCCTCTTCTTCAACACTTCTCTTCTCTCCTAAACCAAGATCATTCAACTCTGATATTCCCTTAAGATGCATACCTATGAAAAATTTGATTTGTGTTTTCCCTATACTCCTATTCATAGAATTATTTTATGCAAACTCTTCTTGTGCTAAAACCAAATCCAAATTTCCAGGCTTATCACCATGTAAACATCTTAACAAATTACCCAAGCTTCTCTTCATAACTTTAGTTTGTCCATCTGTCTGAGGATGAAATTTAGAACTAAATTTTAAAAAATTACCCATATTCTTCCAAAGTGTCTTCAAGAAACAACCCACAAACTTACTATCCCAGTCAGAAATAATACTCTTAGGTAACTCATGCAATCTCACAATCTCTTTGAAAAATAAGTTAGCTACATGAATAACATTTGATGTCTTCTTACAAGGAATGAAATGTGACATTTTAGAAAATCTACCCACCACAAAAAAATATAGAATAATCACCTATTTTGAGTCTTAGGCAAACGAAGGACAAAATCCATGCTAATATCTTCGCAAGGTCTATTAGGAATAGGTAATGGTGTATAAAATTGAGTATTCTAACTTACTCCCTTCACTACTTGAGAAACTTTGCCACTCTTCACAAATTTTAGTACATCCTTATACGTATATAGCCAAAAAGATTTCTCCTTAAGAAAACTCAAGGTCTTATCAATACATAACTGAGTCCCTTTAAACAACATACCTTCCTGAATGAAATAATCAATCCACTTACTCTGCTGATCAATATCAACTTATTTACATGCTTTCCAAGGTTTTTCAAAATCTATATCAGTCTTATACATATTATTCAATTCATCAAAGCGAAGAACTTCCAATCTTATCTTTGTCAATAAATTCCTTCTTTTTCTCAAAGCATTTGCAACCCTGTTTGACAAACCACTTCTATGCTTCAACACAAAAGTAAATTTCTACAAGTATTCAACCCATTTCATATGTCTCTGATTCAACTTATTTTGACTACCTAATACTGCAAATCTTTATGATCTATGTGTAAAAAAATTTCCTTAGACATCAAGTAATGTCTCCATTTCTTCAAGGCTTGAAAAATAGCATAAAATTCATGATCATACACTAAATATTTATTCTTAGCATCATTCAATTACTCAATGTAAAAATAAAAAGGTTTAGCTTCTTGACTCAATACTTCTCCAATTGCACTTCCACTTGCATCGCAATCAACTTGAAATACTTTACTGAAATCAGGTAAGGCCAACACTATTGGAAAGTGATCATTTTTGTATGGTATGAATCACTTTTTGGTTTTCATTTCTAGAAACACATCTTCCATATTGATCGATTGAATTGAAGTTAAGTTTTGATGATTTAGTTTTGGAATCGACTAAGTACAAAAGAAAAAATACAGAGTTATTTTGGGTATCAAAGATCAAGATTGATGAGCTATGGTGAGAAAGATTAGAGGAAGATGCTATGGGGTATGTATGACCTATATCTAAGATCAATTTGATTTTAGTGAAGATTACAGAGACTTAGAGAAATTTGAAGACATGTGACAACAACAGAAAAATGAAACAAAGTAGTTGAAATGTAGCGATGATTTGGGGAGTATGATGTGGACTCCTAGCAAGATAAATTGGATTATGAATGTGGATAATTTATATTTTGGTTATTTAAGAACACCGACTATGTATTTACTCTTTGCAATATTAATTATGTTTTGTATTGAGAGCCGACTGTGTATTATTGGTTAAGTGAGTCGACCGGGTAATAAGAAAGATATCTATGAAGACTTTTTGTAAAGCAAATATATATGAGAGAAGTGAAAGATTGACGAGTGAAGATATGTGTATGTGTGAATGATAGAGAAGAGAATGATAGAGATTAATGGAGAACTATGACTAGAACCATCTAAGCATTGAAGATGCTTGTTTTTGTTCATTATTGAAGAACACTTTGTAACAAAATTTTTATCGTAAGAGCTGTAAGATCAGTTGGCCCCTAATAGGGTGTTGTATACCTTTAATAGGGTTTTATTCCTCTAACAATGAATTGTACTGTGTAATGTTTAGCTACTAACAGGGCTAGGTCTCCTAACAAGGACATTATACTTTAGTGCATGCTTGTGGGTGCCATCCCCATCGGGGTTTTCCCTTGGCCAGGGCTTCCTTGACAACAAATAATGGTGTTATGAGTTCTGTGTTATTTGTTTATTCTCTTTTCATTTTAGCAAGTTTATGGTTTATGTGGAATTGGTATAAAGTTTATTTTAAGTGTTGTAATATTGATTCACCCCCCTCTCAGTATTACTTAATCCTAACAATTAGTATCAAAATTTTTGGCCCTTGGAGAGAAAGCTTAATAGCTTAAGGGAGATTAAAATGGATTCAAATAATTTGCAAGAGAAATTTGAAGCTGCACTTGAAGACCTTGATAAAGAAAAATAAGAAAATGCTAACTTGAGATTCAAATTAAGGAGAGATGATGGATTCATCAAGAAACTTAAAGATCAACTTGAACTTTCCATAAATTAGAGACAAGATCTTATGGCTTAGATAAAAGAAGATTCAGACAATGACAATTCAGATCAGATAAAGAAACTTGAACAAGAGAATGATATTTTGAAGCTTGAAAATGAAATAATGTCTAAAGAGATCCAACAAGAAAAAGATGCTAAAAACAAGATTGAAGAAGCTTTGAAAGATGCAAATGTTCTGATAGAACAAATGAAGAATGAGGCTGACCATTACAAGAACAAGTATCTAGAATTGGAGAAATATAATCAGATCATAAAAGGCGATGTTGAGACAAAGAAACACATTGAGAAACTTCACATGAGTAGTGACTTGATCGATGAACAAAGAGAAAGATAGAAATCTAGAGGAGATATGACTGGTATTGTCTTCAATGAAGAAGAATGTTCCAAGAATCAAGAAGAGTAACTAGATGCAAAGATTGATGTAGAAAAACCTACTCTTGAAGAACCTAAAGAACATCTTATACCTTTCAAAGGTAGATGATTTGGTTGTAACAATTTTGGACGCTTGAAAAGAGATTGCAAAGGTAATGCCCCTTTCAAAAAAAAAATTGGCTATTGTTTTAAGGGAAATGCATATGGGCACAAGAAAGAAGAATGCGGGAAACTCAATCAATCTGGATATAGACAAGACAATAGAAGAGAACCTACAGTGAAACCTACATGTTAAAAATATAATAACATTGGACACATTGCAAAGTATTGTAAGCTGGAAGTAAATCAAGACAGAAGACCTCCTATATGTTACAAATGCAACAATCTAGGTCATATAGCAAAGTTTTGCAGGTATAATGGAGTTAACAATAGAAGAGTATCACCTCCTATGAATACAAAGAAGAATGACATTGTTAATGGTAAAAGTCTTGTAGAACTCAAAACTGATTTTGACAGTTGTTTCAAGAAAGAAGAAGATAACAACAGTGGAAATATATGGAAAAGCAAAGAGACAAGTGAGATATTGGTTCAGGGAGAGATAGTAGATGATACTGGATCTTCTCCTGATGCTAACAAATAAGAATTGACCTAATTGGTTGAGCATGGCCTTAGGGAGAGCATTGGACAAGCATAGAAGAATATATCTAGCCCCTGATTGTGTGGATTAAGCTCTAGTGAGCTTAGTTATGATATTGGCTGACATCATGGAAGTTATTTCTAAGAGTGCAACATCGGACGATGAATATATTAGGGTGTGTGCACAAGGTTGCGGACCAAAAAAGTGGACACACCTTTAAAAAAATTTCAAATTTTCAATAACCTGATCGGGTTATTGAAAATTTGAAATCATTCTAGGCTTGGTAAACCAAGCCTAGAATATATTATAAAAAATTGTGTGTGCCTCAAAACCTGATCGGGTTATGAGGAATATCTCATAACCTAATCATGTTATGAGACTCTTTGAGTTTCTAATAACCCGATCGGGTTATGAGATATTTTTCATAACCTGATCGGGTTATGAGAAACATATCAAAGACAAAACAGCCCATGGCTTAGGCTAGTTTTTAATGCCTAAACCGTAGAGCAGAAGTGTGGAGGAGGGTAAATAGTAGTAAAACCCGACCGTGCTTTAAAAAAAACATGATTTAATCAAGATTTTCAACCAATGGCACCCTGTAACAAAGGTAAGTTTGTTTGTTTTTGTTGTGTTTTTTTTCAATTGTAATTAAATTAGGTTATTTTATTGATTTCTTGTTTTCTTTTATTAATTTCATCCATATTCATCAAACAACCCAAAAAGATGAAAATGACATGAAAGACCACCCCTCGTAGAAGCACCATCATCGCCACCTGTAAACACTCAACAACCCTCACCACCCATAAACCCTCAACCATAATCTCCACCCGTAAACCCTCCTCAAAATCCTCCTCCTCCACAACCATCAACACCCATACGCCCTCCACATGTGCCATTAGGTCATGTAGATGCATCACAAGAAGACCTTGTGCAACGCCTTAACCAAAATAGTGCACAAATTAATATATTGGTCAATAGGTTGAAGGCTTCTGGTCTTCACCATCACTCTACCCTCGCCACTACATTAGAAAAAAAATGTCCAATAGTCCAAATGAGGTGTCTCAAGAGGTGAAAAAATGGGGTTCATGGAGGGATAGGTTTCATACATTTTATGCTGATGGTTTATCCTATGAGGATGTGAAAAGAAAAGGCATAGAAAAACATGACATATGTGCCCTTTTCACTGATCCTAATACTCGCAAATCCCTAGAAGTTAATACAAAATAAGTTCCTATACATTGGTGTGTTCATAGGGGGATAAAATCAGCTTTTTTAGATAGGTGGTACATGGTATTTGACCAGCCACCTTGTAATAATAATGAGGTTCCTTTATATTTTTTGAGGAAGTTATACTGTGATTTTATCATTGGCGAGAAGCTGAATTACTTTGACGTTCATGAGTTCCAGGGTAGAGGGAGAGGCTCTGCACAAGATAGACTTGGGGCACATAGGATTACCTGACCAAAAGAGAGGAGGTGTACTGCGAGAAAACCCCTCATTCATGTTGTGGTCCCAGTACTGGTGAAGGAGTCTATGGATATACAGACTCTTCATGCAGCTGCATCATTAACTGATGTCATATTCCAACATGGCACTCAGTTAGTTGGAAAGGATGGATCAGTGCCACCTCCATCTTTATCAAATGCACCATTAGGATCATCCCATCCTATGCTAGCTCCATCGCCGTCAGATGCACCATTAGGATCATCTCATCCCATGCGAGATCCATTATCATCAGATACATTTCTAGGGTCAGCCTAGCCCATTGAGCATATCTACATCATTTGTAATGGTATATGTGATGGGTTTGATAGCCAGGTGAGTGTGTATGGTTTGACATCCCATTCATGTGTACATTGCGGAAAAAGATGACAGTCATCCACTACTAAGGATGTGGCCCTCATAGATGATCTGTTGTCGATGGTGTATTGTTCAAAGCCAACACAGGTTTGTTTAAATTTGTATTTTGACATGTTATTTTAATTAATTACCTAAATCTGTTAAAAGTAAATAAAATTTTATGTATAGAAGAATCTACATTGATACATGAATAATATGCATTGCAGGGTGCAGCTGGTGGTACAAGCACACCAAGGAGTGCTTGTTATACTACATGTAGATGGGTAGCTCAAACACCTGAGGTAATGTTTTATAAATATTCCTAAAATAGAATACTACGTTATTTTAAAAATATCATATCTTAATAATTTGTATGGTGGTAACTTAGTGTATGTTTGTTTTCTATTGCTTTATGGTCAAAGAATTTTTTCTAATGTAATTTAGCTCAAGGAATTCACTTCCTTGTCTGGCCATCATGACTCAAATTGATTTGAGCTCCCGCCCTCCATCCTTGGACTTAATTTAACCAATGTTGAGCTCATACATGTGTGCTAAAAATGTGTCACACTTCTATGAATCATTGTATCCAAGATTGCTCAAGAATGAGATCTCAAATGGCAACTCACAACTCTCTATTCATGGAGTGCAAGGGTTTGTAATGGAGGCCCTCAGATTGACCTAGTTTGTGCCCATGCAAGTACACCATAAAATGAGAGATTCAAAGAGGAAGAAAAAGAA
>MU225158.1:217093-233878 GCA_018584345.1 Thuja plicata
AATGAGAATTTGGCAAATTCCACCTTTTTTTTGGAATTTGCCAAATTCTCATTTTGGACCAAAATGAGAATTTGGCCGTACAAAAATGCATCTTCCCGTTTTCATCTTCCAGGCATCTTCCAGCAAACAAACGGGGCCTTGAGTACTGATCACCTGTTGTGATAGATATGTCAATTCTGTTCCTTTACTAACTCGGCAAAAATGCTCTGCTCTGCTCTTTCTAATTTCGCATATCCATGCTTACATGTTATTTCATCCATCAGATGGTACAATACATTACATATATATATCGTCCATAATTACAATTTTCATGTTACAAGGTCGGCCTCATACAAATTAATAACATAAACTAATTTCTAAGTCGGCCTTACATAGGTGAACAAAATATTACTGAGTCGGTAGAAGCTCGGTTCCTCAAGCTGGCTCGGTGATCTTCTGATACTCGGCATCCACTACTGTACTCGGCATCGTCATGCTCTTGGTAAGAGTATAAGCTCGGTCCATACTAGTCCCAAAATGTAGCTTGGAACTCGGTAGTTGTGGTGACTCGGTAGATATATTTTCACTCGGTAACCACTGGTGACTCGGTAGTAACTGACTTCTTGGTTATCTTCAACTGATGACTCGGTGACTACCGTCTGCTCGGTAACTGCTATTCTTCTCATATGCTCGGTGACTGCCTTACTGCTCGGTTTGAACTGTTTGATCGGTGAGCTTTGCTAAATGCTCGGTATAGGCTGTGGACTGAGTGATAAGCTCGGTAAGCATTCAGAACCGAATAAGTGTTTTCACTAAGTGCATTCACTGATGAAAAATATATCATTATTCCAACATCCCGATGTAGCTATAGATGATGAGGTAGAGAGGCAGAAGAGACAACATATTGTAGATTTGATGTGCCTAATAGACAGGGTGACTGCAAAGAGAGATATAGATTGGGAAGCTTGGGCTACAGAGTGATCAACACTCATGACACAATTGGATAGTTTGAAAGTAGAGAAGAATACAATGATCACCTCTTGAGACACAACATTTTATAGAGAATAGAGAGTAGAGGATGAGTCATGATAGTTCATCAGTAGCATTGTAGGTGCGTTTGTGCACGAGGTCACAATGATGCTAGGGGATTCTTTGGTAGAGATATAGTATTGGAAGGATATGTACATGAGAGATGTACCACAAGATTAGTGGGCATCAAACTATCGAGATTCTTCTAAAAAATCACACTCCTAGAGGACATTGAGAAGTGGGGGAGTGGGAGGACTGAGGTTACCACCTAGGCCAGAGCCGATAGTTCAACAGACATGAGGAGCTTCATCTTCTAGGATGAGAAAAGACTAGGAAAATAGAGAGAGCATAGACTAACAAGAGACTCTCTCTCTATCTCTCTTATGAAGAGAGATATTTTTATAGACATATGATCGATTGTGTTGAGCCTGTAGGCCTTAGTGTATACAAACACCTTGATTTGTACTCTGATAATTTTCAAGATACGTATGATATGCAGATAGCTTATGATGTCTTTGTTTATATATATTATGGATTCTTATGTACATGCTTTTAATTTTTTGCAATATGATGATATGTACATGTTGCAATGCATTTCCTTTATGTGCAGTATATACATTTACCTATTGAATGCAATGTTTTATTTTTTTTTGTAGTTGTCATCTTTCAAACTGTATGAATGTAGAATGCACATATTTTTGGATTTTTTGGCTTTATATGTGCATAAATATAGGATGCACATGTTTTTGGTGTACCATAGCACTAGACAATGGTGACTGTGAGGACTGACTGAAGAAGTGTTATAAGAAAGTGGAAATTAGATGGAGTGTTAGTAATAGGTGAAACTTGCTTTTGTAAGTGCATTTATGTCATAATAACTTTATTTTTGATATGGAAAAATAGATGCGGTGCATCGTGGCATAAAGAGTCAGAGTGATAAAGAAATCCTTTTGTGTAAACAAACATGATGTAGACATAGAATGATCTTATCCATCCTAAATCATATGACATACATGCCCCAAAATTTCATGAGAACATCCAACAGATAGAAGACAAAACAAAAACTGATCATGAACCATCCCAACCACTCTCATAACTCAATAATATCATTGAGTAGCATAGGAACATTACCACAAATAAAATCAATAAAAGATAAAACACTCACCAAAACATGTGAGCTAACAACCATTTTGATCATATTGTTATTTTCTTTTTTGGTTTTTTTTTTTTATGGTTTGATACTGATTGATTGATTGAAAGGTTGGAGGATTGATAGATTGATATGTTGGATAGGTTGAGTGATTGATATTGAAGATTGAAAGATTGAACAAGTCCAACTTGATTGAGTGTTGAGTCAAATGATTTATTTTTTTGTTTGTTAAAGCATGATTTCATTAAGCACATTGTTATGAGTGTTCAATCTATGTCTACATGCATGTTGGTCTTGCTACAAAAGAAAGACAAATATGTACAATTTTATTGCATATTTTGAATGGATTTCTCAATTTTTAAGGTTTTTGAAATATTTGAATTTTTTTGTGATGAAATTTTTTCAAGACTTTTATGATTTTTAGGAGTTTTTTCTAGACTTTATTTAATTTTTAGGTTTGTTTAAGGATTTTTTTAATGAATTTTTTAAAAACTTTTTCAAGATTTTTTATGCTTTTTTACTAATTTTTGTAGCATCATATATGATTTTTAGAATTTTTTAGGGTCATTAATATTTACATGAGTAGGATGTGTTGGGGTAAGTGCACCAAGTTGTTGGTCAAAAAAGTGGCCACATGCAAAAAAAAAAACTAAATATTTCATAACTCGATTGAGTTCCTTAAATTCAAAAACATCCTTGGCTTGGTAACACCAAGCCTAATAAAAAACATTAAAAAAAGAAAAAATTCTTCAAAACTCATGCAGTTCTTGAGGAAAAAAAAGTTTTTCAAAACCCGTGCGGGGTTTGAGGAACAAAGAGTTCTCATAACTCGCAAGGTTTATGAGAAACATTATATATTTTGGAAGGCCGCAGATTTGTGCCATTTTCAACAGCAAAAAAGTTGAAATAACGATTTGACGGAAGTAAAAAATGTATAACCCATGCAAGTTCTTCTTGAAATTACATTTTATCGGCGTTTAGAGAAATTTCCAACATTGTCACCTTGTCAAACATGTAAGACTTCATTATTTTGAGTATTTTTGTTTGCATTTTAATTGAAGTACAGTTTTTTAATTGATTTAATTTTTTTTATTAATTTGATATTAGATTCTTCAAACAAATCCCAAAAAATAAAAAGAAACAACAAAGACCTCATCTTGAACGACCGACATAAGCAAACTCTGAAAATAATGAATATGAGAAATAATAAAACCCTCAAGGCATTGCTTCAGCTATGTTAAATCCTCAAAATGTTGCTCCTGAACAACCACTGCCACCCCTAAACCCTCTGCATCCACTAGTAGATCCTATACATGCCACACAAGATTATCTTATCAATCACCTGACACAAAACAGTGCCCAAATTCTATATTAGTGAATAGGTTGAGGTCCTCTAATCAGGAGCACCACTCATCCCTCGTGAAAAACCTAGAAACAATGGCCGATAGAGAGAATGAGGTATCCAGAGAGGTCAAAATATGGGGTTCATGGAAGGATAGATGTCATGCATTTTATGTAGATGGGTTGTCAAATGATGAGGTGAAAATAAAGGGAATACTCAAAGATGACATATGTGCTCTTTTCACTGATCCTAGCACTAGTAACAACCTACTTACCACTACTAGTTGGATTCCTATACATTGGTGTGTTCACACTAGGATGAAAGAAACTTTTTGGGATAGGTGGTATATGGTTTTTGACCAACCACCTTGTAACAATTGGGAGGTTCCACTGTATGTTTTGAGAAATCTTTATTGTGAGTTTATCCTTGAATTGAAGCTGAATTAATTTGACATGCGACAATTCTAGGGTAGAGGGAGAGGCTCTACGCAGGATAGAGCTGGGGCCCATAGGGTGGTAGAACCACAACATAGGAGGCATGTAGCTCCTAAAACCATGGTTCATTTCACTATCCCAATATCCCTAAAGGAGTCTATGGAGTTACAGACTCTTCACGAAGCTACATCATTGACTGATTCCATTGTTGAGCATGGAACACACTTAGTTGGAGCAGAGGATAGACTAGTACTTGTGGCATCTTCATTATCATAAAATGAGTCATTCGGCATAGGCCAGCTCATTAAGCATATGTGTGCCAAATGCCAGAGTTTATGTTCTTGTGTAGACATTGACGTGAATGTGGATGATTGGAAATTTCATTCATGTACATGTTGAGGGATTAGATGCCATGATTCCACTCTAGAGGATATGACCCTCATCAACTACTTGATGAGTATCTTGTTGTGTGTGTGTGTGTGTGTGTGTGTGTGTGATTACTTGGTGTTTATAGGGCTTATCAAGGGATGAGATGTCCCAACTTGATGATATCGCACTTGGGGCTTTTTACTTTGGAAAAGATAGCTTTATGGTACCATTTAGATTTAGATATTTTTACTTTGATTTAATATCATACATGTCCTTTTCCCTTATGTTAATTTTTTTTCTATTAGTATACCCCACCTTCCTCAAGGACATCTCATGTGAGAAAGCCATCCTCCAGCACTCTGAGGCCGAAAAATAAATACTCCCAGACACCCAAACAATAGAAGGTAATTCAGTACAATTTGAATTCATTTATTTAAATGTATTATGATTAAACATGTATATGTAGATATTGATTGTTTGATTGTTTTATGATTTAGTCCGTGTATTTTTAGTTATTTATTGTTTTTTGACATATATGTTATTAACTTGTATTAATGTTATTTTACCTATTACAACCACTTTCAAGATTTCCCACAGATCCTCAGCCTTTGTGGAGTGTTAAAGAAAGAGATGAGGTAATCAAAATTTCAATTGTAAACAATTTACAGTCCAGTATTTATTTATTTTGATGTTATACTAAGAAAATATATATGATTCAACATTTCAATTGTCCTTGTGCAGCAATGTACAGATCCACATACTACTTCGAAGAGGCTCAATTTTGATGATCCACCACAGTCATAGATATTGATAAAGACATATAGTTCTAATTGTGGTCAATGAAGGACCAATTTATGTATATATTTGACATTTGTATTGTATATGTCAACCTTGACATGGCACATGACACATTTTTGTAACTCTATTATTGACTTAACATTGGTACTATTATGTATATGTACATGATTACTATTCATTTTGATATATATAAAAGTTGATATTTGATCCAATTTGTTTATTGTGTGCATATCTTTGTACATCAAAACTTAGTTATTTGCAATTGAAATGTGATCAAAATTATTCATTGTGTATAAGTGATTTTTAGCATCAAATAGGAAATTATGGATTTTTGACAAATTTTGATTAGATTTAGCTTAATAATGGTTTCTAAGGTCACTTTTACTATTTTTTATTATTCCCCCAATTTGTAAGCCTTTAGGCATCAAGATGTAAAAGTTGCCAAAATGTAGGAAAATTTGTCAAGCAATGTTTTTTGCAAAAAAGTTAAAAAAGAGGGAAAAATCTTGAAAAAGGAAGTTGAAAAGTCACTCTTAGGCGTGGATCACTGCTGAAATCACAATCACTATAATAGTAATATTCCAAAGTTTTATTTTGTCACTATTTCAGATGCATTTATTGTATGGATGATTAAGCTTATTGAGCATCCACCAATCTCGACCTATTAGGGAGATCTTCCTCCCAATTCACCTATTCAATAGGTAACAAGCCCCCAAGCCCTCACTAGGCCACTAGCCCCTTAAGTTTATTCAATACCCCAAAGACTCACTCCTACTCCCAAATCCCATAAAACCACTGGCACACATCACCTTAGGTGAACTCATCTTGCCCAAATATATCTTTAGGTCTTCCAACCCTTGAATCACACAAAGTCCCAAAATCTTACTTCCACAATTCCTTACCCAATTAGGACTCCTATTTACTTGTAGACACAACTCCCACACACCCCACTACACCTTCATGACCCTTCCAAGGCTCCTACTTGGAATTCATGCCCTTGCCACAACTCCAATTCATTATAAATATAGGAATGAGACAAAAAAAACATGTTTTGTGTCTTCTCTAACAAAAGACAAAGTTTGCATGAAGATCTACAACCAATACAAATCAAAGAGAACACTAATGTACATCTTTCCACCCAATGGTGCTTAGTGCACCTTAGGGACTATTCGGTTTGGCATGGTTCAAAATGTTCAAGTGACAGCATGGTAAAAAAAAGGTCGTTCTTGGGGTTTACCTGGCTAACCAGAGATAATAGCGCAGATGGCTCAAGGCCACAATGAACAGTTTGAAAGATATGTATTTTTTCTCGTTTCAACTGAACCACACTACAAGTTTTGACATAAACTAAGATTGTGGTGCCAAATTAAAATGAAGTTGAATCTCCCAAAACCTAGATAGATTATTTTAGACCTTCATACCATGGTCTCATAGCACCTAATAGTTTTTTGACATCTCGCACGAGCCCTGAGATGTGGGCCTCAAAAGATCACTGCCAATGGTGCTTAGTGCACCTTGGGGACACTTTGGTCTGCCATGGTTCAAAATGTTTGAGTGACTGCGTGGGAATTTTTTTTTCTTGGGGTTTACCTAGAAAACCATAACTAATGGCGCAAATGGTTGGAGGCCACAATGAACGGTTTGAAAGATACATAGTGTTTCTCATTTCAACTAAGCCACACTGCAAGTTTTGACATAAAATGAGATTGTGTTGCTAAATTAAAATAAAGTTGAATCTCCCAAAATTGAGATAGGTTATTGTAGGCCTTTGTAGCATAGTATTGTAGAACCTAACATTTTTTTGATACCTCACACGAGCTACGAGATGTGGGACTTAAAAGATCACTACCTAATGGTGCTTAGTACACCTTGGGGACACTTTAGTCCGGTGTGGTTCAAAATGTTTGAGAAATTGTGTGGGAAAAGCAAAGTTTTTCCTAGGGTTTACCCAGCCAACTAGAGCTAATAGTGCAAATGGCTTGAGGCCACGATGAACGGTTTGAAAGATATGCAGTGTTGCTCATTTCAACTGAGCCACACTGCAAGTTTTGACATAAACTGAGATTGTGTTGCCAAATTAAATTGAATTTGAATCTCCTAAAATTGAGAGAGGTTATTTTAGGCCTTTGTAGAAAGGTCTCATAGTACTTGATGATTTTTTGATACCTTAGATGAGCCCCAAGATGTGGGCATCAAAAGATCGCTGCACAATGGTGCTTAGTGCACTTGGGGACACTTCGGTCTAGCATGGTTCAAAATGTTCAAGAAATTGTGTGTACAAAACAAGGTTGTTCCTAGGGTTTACCTGGCCAAACAAAGCTAATGTTGTAGATGGTTTGAGGCCACGATGAACGGTTTGAAAGATACGCAGTGTTTCTCATTTCAATTGAGCCACATTGCATATTTTGACATAAACTGAGATTGCATTTCCACATTAAAATGAAGTTGAATCTCCCAAAACTAAGATATTATATTGTGGGCCTCCCTAGCATGGTCTCGTAGTACTTTATGGTTTTTCTATACCTCGCATGAGCTCCAATATGTTGGGCTTGAAAGATCGCTGCCTAATGTTTCTTAGTGAACCTTGGGGACACTTCGATCTGGCATGGTTCAAAATGTTCGAGCGACAATGTGGGTAAAAAAAGATTATTCCAGGAGTTTACCTGACCAACCAAAGCTAATGGTGAAGATGGTTTAAGGCCACGATGAATGGTTTGAAAGATCAATCACTCAAACACCTTGTATATGAAATTCACCATCTATAGTCTAAGGTAGGATACATAATTAACATTTTTTTGCACTTTATTACATCATAATTAACATATTTTCATTTTATTACATCAAGAATGGTATGATACAAAATCCATACATGTAAGGATACAAAATTCTATATGTATTTATAATCAAATGATACACATTAGGATATATAAATGTAACGATAAAAAATTCAATATATATTTATAATCAAATGGTACACAGTACGATATACATAATTTGTCCTCTCAATATTTGCAAATAAGCCCCATGGCCACTTATATTTATATAATTTTGCATCTAATATGCACATGACAAATCATAACCATTTATATATATATATAATTTGTCATCTAAATATGCACATTACAACTCATTGTTGTTTTTATATACAAAATTTGGCCTCTAAATATGTACAAAGAGCACCTCCAAAAAGGTGAAGTTACAAAATTTTGCAAAAGATATATACAAAATTTTCACAATTATTCTACAATATTGTAGAATAATTCTTTTACATGGCCCAGAATAGATCAAGTGAACCTTCTAGATAAACTCTAACCCTTATTGTGTCAAGTATTGCCTCGTGGTCAGATTCATGAACTTTCCACAAATTCTTCTTAAGAGGTCTACCGTGATATTTTATCAATTGAATATTTTTTTCAACAAGGTTAGAGTAATGAATAATATGTCTATGTGTTTCAAAGTCCTCAAATAACCAGTGATTAGAATTTTTGATAGGGTACCTGCATTTTGTAGAAGGATAAGTTAATGCCAAAATCAATGCAAAGTGTAATAAGATGACTTTAAGAGGTCTTAATACAACTTGACCCAACAACATTACCTTCTAAGTCATGTCACTATCACAACAACAGCTCCAATTGGGTACTCAATACCCTCTTCATCAATAAGTGTACATGTCAAAAAAAAATTGGCCTCAACACAATGAGACAAAAAGTAATTTGTTCCTTCTTCATTGTTCTCATCTACAATAACTACATATACATGATCTGCATTTAATAGAAGGATATAAGTTAATACCAAAATTAACATAAAGCACTAATAAATTGAGCCTAAAATTGATTTTACCTATGTAATAAATTGAGAAACTACCTAGTTCAACTAGGTCAGTTACATGGTCAAAATCTATTGATGCTACAATTTGGTTCAGTTGTAGTGCTCTAGGAAGTTGATATGTATCTAGACTTTGAAAAGGTATAAAAGACCATTGGTGAACCCACTCTCTTGATTCACATTCATCCCACAAAAAATGCATACATGAAGAGAAAAAGTGCATGCAATCTGTCTAGTATAAATTGCTAATGATGTTGAATTTTACCTTCTAAATGAATGAATATCACTTGATCCTGCTTGTGTACAACAATCTACATAGTTTTCAATGTTATCTTTGTTGGAAAGATAGAAAGGTGTGTACTGAGAGGGGAGGGGTGAATCAGTACCCTTAAAACCTTTTCAAACAAATCTTTGTAATCATAAACTATAATAATTGATTGAGTAGTTTTCTTTCACTATACATGAAATATCATTGCTGAAATGTAAATGCATGTAATCAAAACAATAAAACATTTATGAAACTCTAGTACACATAATACATGTATTTTGGTATCGTGGAAACCCTTGTTAGAAGGTAAAAACTACAGTGGGGATGGAACCCACAAAGCTTCACTACTGCAGTAATAAAGTAGCATGTTATAGATTACAAAGATTGATCACTTCTGGTGACCTTACCTAGTTAGGAGTAACAATAATATTGATTATATCTACCTCATGTGAGGATTTTGCAACACAATTTATTTGTGCACTCTATTAGGATATTTGGGCAAAGACGGTTAAGTCTACTTTTTAAAGAGATTTTGGGTCTATTACAATTGTTAGAGAGTAAAAAAATTGTGATCCAAAAAAATACAATTTGAATATTGTGGATAACAGATCCTTTAAGTGTAATAATCTCATCCCCTTGTTGTGACTGATAATACCTTATGTATTTCTTGGTAGCCTTGTCTCTATTCAAAAAATTGAATGCTTCAATGAAATCCTTGTGTTAAAACCCTTGACTGATCTTCTGATGTCCTTAGTGCGGCAGGTACTTGATCATAATTTGATCATCATCCTTTCAAAAATAACATCTCACCCTTACATATATCAAACTTCTTGACCTAAGTAGGTTTTTACAATATCTTAGAAAACCTATGATCAATAGTGTACAAAAGTTACCTTGATCATCTATACATATGAAACATAAACAATTAATGATTGCATTCATAATTAATGTCCTCCTCGATCATTGTAAAATATTTTCCAGCTCAGCAAAATTTTTTTACCTTGAATGATGTACCATTACAAAATTTTATGTAATTTCTTGTTTACTCGGTAAATACTATCTCTCAGTGTATATTGTTTCTCGGTAAGTCTTTTGCTTGGTGATCACTGCACTCGGTTAACTCTATGCTCAGTGATCATTACTGACTAGTCTGTCTTTGACATTCTTACTGACTAGAAATTTGAATCCTAATGACAACCTTCAAACTCATATGGAGTAACATTCTCCCACTTTGGTATTAGTATCAAAAACTTAGATATGTATACACAGTAACTCATACTCAGTGACTCCCCCTTTGTACTTTCTCTTGGTATGCATAGATATAGTATACATACGTTTCCCCCTTTTATGAAATAAATGACAAAAAGAAATAACTTGTCAAAAATGTTGGTATGGGTCTTCTAGATATTTTCCATGAGTCTCTCCCATTCCCATTTTAAGTGCTCGAGGGTCAACTATTCCAAGTTCAGTTGAGAATGCATATCATAGATATTTTTGGTGACTGATATCTCAGGACTGGAAACCAAAGATTTTGCCTTTGTTACATGCTTACGCATCAATGTTAAATGTGGTAGTAACATAGCCTAAAGCTTGGTTACCTATTCTCTTATCTTGTTCTCTTCCTTCTTCAATTCCAGTCTCAACCATTGTATGTGAATGACCTTAGAATAATGTACTTGTAATGCATGTTGCTCACTTGTGAGATGATTTTCACTATCTTGTGGATCATTATCTAATTTCTTTATCTTTTCACTAAGATCGGTAGTGAAGTGATCTAGTGTGCATAACTCCTGCAAAATTGTGAGTGCTTGAGTAATAACAATTTCTAATGTTGTTATAGATTCTGAGAGTGTTACCTTGTTAACTGTCACTGATTGGCTAATCTTTTCAGTAAGGTTGTACTGAATCTTCTTTTTCGCTCTTTCTTCTATCAGCTACTCACCATCGTGGTTAGGGTCATTTATTATCTCAGTGAGAAGTGTGATTTGATCCATTATTGGGGAAGATTTGATCCATGATTTGATCCATTATTGGGGAAGATTCTTCTTCTCCCTACTCGGGTGTAACCTTTGATGCTTCATGTTTAATATCTATTAATTGAACCAGTATCAAAAGATTACCTAGTACCATAGCTCAGGCAACCTCGGTTGTCTATTTTCCTTCTAGTTTCTTGGTAGTGTCAGTGATAACTTCGTCTTTTTTTTCTGCATCGTCAGGATCTCCTTCAGTTATATCAATAATAGTGATGTATTCCTATCCAAGATTTGTTAGTAGCTCAGGAATATCATCCAAGATATTGTCAACAGTTTCATCTTCAACATTAGTTGTCTTGGTACTCGGTCGATGTCCCTCGGTATTGAATATGGATGTAATGTCCCTTATTTTCTTAGGTGGACTCAACAAATTTTTCCAAATCATAGTACTCTCTTCATAAAATTCTTTCAATTTCTCTTTAATTATATTGAATGCTCTAGATTTCTTCAGAAATTGTTTTGCATAATTTTTCATTGTGTCATCAATTTGTTCAACTGTGTATTCAACCTTAAGTATAGTGAGTGTTTCCTCTCTCAACTATTTCTCTGTTGTTAATGCGTAAGTCCATCTAGCTGATATTTTTTCATAAATTTCTTGTGGTATGTATGTAGAATTCTACAGGAACTCTTGTAAAAGTAATCATCATACCTATAATTTCTTCTTCTACTTTTTCCTAATTCTCAGTGTTCAAGTTTGCATAAGTTTGTAGCTTCGGATGTCCTACCCTTCTGATTGACCTTATTGCTTATGCTACTTCATCAATAGTTTGTGTTACCTTATTCTTTACAACCTTGAATTGATCAATGTTATCATTAGATTCATTCTTGTCATATTTTTCTCTAACATACCTTTTCCTTTGTCTTAGAGCTGGGGTCTCGGTGGTAGCCTTAGACTATCTTGTCTGATAAGTATATTTTGGTGAGGGTCTATTGATTTTGACAACTCCTTTCTTCAAAGGTGGTAAATTTTTTGTCACTGATCTTATTCTTGTCCTAGGTGGAGTCTCATCCTTTGTGCCTTTTCCTTTCTTAGCCTTAGGTGGCTCTTCTTGTATTTCATCAAATTTTGTGGCTTTGATATCTTGATCTTCTCCTTCACCGACTATTTTCTACTTCTTGTTGTCATCTACTAATTTGTCAAGTTCTTCATTAGTGATATTAATTTTTTTTCAAAGTCTTGACAATTTTGGTCTTCTTTCATCCCATCTTCTCTACTTAAAGTCCAATCGGTATTCCTTTTTTAGCTTCATCATATGTACCAAACCTCATGGCAGATTTTTCAACAAGTTCATTGAGTAATTTCTCTTTAGCCTCATAAGCTAAATCTATGTCAATTCATAATCCATAGGGGTAGCCATGTTTTCCTAGGCTGTACTACTTTGATGAGAGTTGTGTTGATGTCAACCACAAAACATATATCTTCTTTATACTTCTCTACCAACTGGATTGGTATTCTTGTTCTTTTCTCCATTCTCTCTATGAACTTCATAAAATAATCATTCATAGCAAGTTCAAAATTTTCTCCTAGACTCTTAATGAATTCACTAACTTGAACAGTGATTGGCTGGTTGGTCTCCCAAGTTACATTACTAATGAAGGGAAATAAATTTTGCAGATAGAGAAATGTACACATCAGTAGAGACCTAAACTTACATGTATTCAATCTTGTTGATCTGATTGTCCTCATATTTTATTCCAATTGCCTTTGCAATAACTCAGCTAGGCCGAGTTGTAAACCCTTCTTCACAATTTTATACGCAATGTCGACTGCTCCACATGCGACGCTGTTAGGTCTATGGGATTGAAATATTTTGTATGCAATAAAATATGCTCCAAATCTTAATTCAGGATCGCCGATAGTTTTGATCCTTAGACCTCTACCATCCCACTTGGCTCCTATTAGCTTCTTGATTTTTGATTTGGTCAGGTGCCTTAGGGATTTTTTTTTGGTTGTTAGATACCCAGTTATTGCATGTATAAATTTTTTACTGATCTTCTTTAGTTCATCTAGCCATAGTTTACCATCATTTACTTGTCTAAGTATAATGCGTATCTACTTTGTCTTGAATTCCTTCAGGAAATGTAGGGCATTAGTTAACCCTTTTACTTCTAGATTCTTTTGATTTTCCTTTAGTTTCCCATCAGTGCTAAGCTCTTGATATATCAAGATGAGCTCAAAATCACCTATTTCATTGATTTTTCTATGTATGTATGCTCTTACATCGTGAACCAGTAGAACCCTATGTGGTATTTCAAAGAACATGCCTTTTTCATCAAGTTGTATAGCAACCTCTAGATGGAATTTGTAGTTTGTCTCAGTGCATGTTGAATTCTTGATCAGAATTACCTTCTTTCTTTTGTCACTCTTGCCTTTCATGGTTTGAGATGAAGATGCCATCACATTTTTCAAATTAGGGCTTCCAATGAAAATCACAGATATCTTGGTAAGTGCAAATGCTTACTTGATATAACCTTCAACTGCTCGGAATATGCTTTGAATCTCTGTGAAATGCTTTGAAATGCTCTGTTGTAAATTATCTCTTAATCTCTCTACTTTTCTCTTTGATGTTTATGTGAATGAATGAGTTCACTTCCCTCAAATTTATACAAAATGCTTTAGTCAGTGCAATAAATTCTCTTCACCAACCACTTAGTAAAAAAAAATGACTTGGTTGACACTAAAGATACCTCAGCTCGGTGAGTACAATAGATGCTTGGTTGACTCAACAACTCGATTGTCTCTCACATGTTCACCGACTGGAATTTCTTACTCGGTGTAGATTAACTGACTCAACTAGTTCAAATTTATCAAAAATATAATACCATAGTGCATATTTAATTTTATGCTAATTTTTCATTCATACAATGAATATAAGGTACTAATGTAAGATATAACTTTTTAAAACATAGTTCCATACCTTCTTGTATTGCTTAGGTGAAGGTGGTGGAATCACCTAATCCATCGGATGAGGTGTCACCGACTGTTGTGCTTGGCCCAACATTGTCATTTCATGCTCTCCTCCATATTTGATTTCATATCTTCATGATTTCTTCGATTATGTTTCCATTTCCAAAAGTACATGTATCTGTTACTCGGTCTCTACAATCTTTACTTAAGTGATTGACCTTTTGACAGTGTGTGCATGTCATTCCAAAGTTTGACAACTTTCTAGATTTACTTATCCATTATCTCATATAGTTAGCTGCAATATGTCCATATCTACCACATGTTGTGCAACTAGCCCAAGTGTTATAATCCCAAGCATATGCATTACCTTTTCTTCTCAGTTGATATGATTTCTTGTCCTTTTGGTTTCCAAATTTGCTTCATCTTAGTCCTGTATTCTTTTCATGTGTGACCATGCATGTTGCAAGTGCGAGAATATTTTTCCATGTAGGGTATCTTTTGTGGTTTATTCAATTTAGATTTGTATTCATGTGCATGATGTACATGCTTTTTATAGTTATATCAAGTACCGTTATATTTAGGAGAGTTTCTCTAGATACCTTTTCCTTTGCTTCTGCAAATGTTTGTTCTGTGGCCTAGTTTTCCACAATCATGACATGAGGACTTGTTAGGCTTTGGATTTTTGTAGACATTACTTTGTTCTTCTTTATTTGATGATTCTCCATGCTTGGCATACCCTAAACCAGTATTTTTGTTAAGTCTCCTTTGATTGTTAAAAAATTCATCCATCCTCTTAGTACTTTCTTCATATCTCTTAATCATCTCATTATGTTGTAGAATATTTACTTCATTTCTTAGTTTTTCATTCTCTTCTTTTAATTCACCAATATCTTCCAATTTTCTAGCAAGTTATATTCACTCAGTTGGCCTCATGACTCATAGAAACAATCTGATTGGTGATCTCAAAGTAATGTTTAGTAAGTCTCATTATTTCAGATTCTTTTTCTTGTAGCTTTTTAGTCATTTGTCTTCTATCATAAACCAACATGTTTCTTTCTTGTTTAGCTTTCTTTGCATCATTCAAGGCTTCAACCATTCTAACTGTATAGTCAGAAAATGGAAGCATTTCCATGTTAGACCAGTTTATCCTTTTGAGTAGGTGGTTTGGGTTCATATCAAGCACCTTGAATGGGTTCTTGACTTTGACCTGGCTTTCCTCCTGTTCTGCCTCTCTTTCCACTTCTTTCCATCTAGTTTTTGGCATCTTAGAATGCAGATCTGAGGTCTTTAACCTTAGGGTTATGGTCAAAATTTTGGGTCTACGTTGACCTTGACCCTGACCTAGGTCAAGGTCAACCTCAACCTTGACCTAGGGTTCAAATCTCAAGGTCCCATAGTTTTTGGATGTCGGTCTTTGCAAAAAGTCATTTCCCGCTTCCGGGTCAACTCTTTTGGGTTCCAAAGTAGTGATTCCTAAATTATATTTAACTTAGGTCCTCTCCTATGGGTAAGGGCTTGGATGGGAATTTAATTCTCCTATGTTGGCCTCCTTAGAAGATTGTGCCCTAATTTCACATAAAAGGAAGCCTTTCTCTCTCATTTTCTCTAAGCGATAGATTCTAAGTATCATCAAGCAAAAAGTTCAAGCATCCATTATTCTACATGTTTTCAAGCTTTCAAGGTGCTCAAGTCTTCCTCTCAAGCATTCAAGTTCTCCATTGAAGATCAAGGATTCAAGCTTTCAAGCCTTTGAAGGTATTAGGTTCAAGCATTCAAGATTCATCATTCAAACCCTAAATCTAGCCATCATGATGGTGTGATCTTCGTTCAAGATCCTTTGTGCATCCTCAAAATTCATTCATTAACTCTTCAAGGTGGATTCCAAGCATACAATCATTTATTTTTATGGTTTTTATTGAGTCCAAGCTCTCATATTTACATACTTGCTTACATTTGAATTACATTGCATATCTATTCAACATTATAGCTTCATTCTTAGATTCAATTCTACTACTTGTTAGCATCCTATACTTTATTGATTTGAAGGTTAATTCCTAAATCAAGGTTTGACTAAGGAAAGACCCTTCCCCCACAACAAACAAACCTATTTTTCTTGTAGGTACAGGTTTGGGACTGTGGATTTGAACTCAAATCTGGATACCCTTTTCAGCTTTCTTTCAGGCTCCGCGAATAGATTTAATGTTGACGCTATGTAGGTCAGGGTTGGAATTATTGGGTCAGGGGTGACATTTGTGGGTCAAGGTTGACCTTTTTCATAAGATGGTGTCAGATCGAAAAGAGATTTCTGGGTTTTGTTCATGTCTGCACTCCAGATCATACTTCAGATTTTCCAAAAACAATCTACAAACCTCAAAAAATAGCATTTTTTGGATCTGCAATTCTTTAAGGTTGGTTCTTCTTCTCATCCTTTTCAATTACTATCATATATCATATCTACATTGTCAATTAAAATAATTTAAGATCTCCCTCTTTTTTTTCATTTCCAAATGGTTGATTCACTTATGCATTAATCCCTCTTTTGGGTTGATCAACTTGGATCTTTCATTTGTGCATTTGAGGATAAAGGTGGAATGTCTTACTTTCCTCTTAATACACATTTCAATACAAACTTCAATTAAATGTAAAGTAG
>MU225158.1:233928-253474 GCA_018584345.1 Thuja plicata
GTCTTACTTTCCTCTTAATACACATTTCAATACAAACTTCAATTAAATGTAAAGTAGGTTTAAGGGAATTAAGGAAATCAACACATCATAAACATAACCAAAACCTATTACATCCCTTTTCCCTTTTCCCTTTTTCCCAATATACATTTTGGTGAACCCACGATAGACAAATCCTTCTCTTTGGTGTTAGATTTTCACAATATATTAGAACTTGCATCTTAAAATACAAAAACACTTCTTGCATTTAATTCATTATGAAGATATTTTGGTGTATGGCTATTTTTCTCATTATTCTTCTCTTAGCATCTCTTTATAGTACTTATGATGTGTATGAGACTATCCTCCATTTTATTAAATTCCTCACTCCTCATGGTGTGCTTGCTTGCACCATTATGAGATTGACCAATACTAGTCTCCCTACTTTTAAAACTTATATTAAGGATTTGTGTAATGGACTCATTACTCTTTTGGATTATGTGAAGAATTTGGTAGATGATACACCATTGCCTAATCTTCCTCCTAACCTTCCTAATCCAATTCTTAATAATCCTACTCCTATTCTTCCATCTCCCATCCCTAGTTCTTCTCACACTTTTGTTGAGGCTCAAAGTAGGGTACAAGATGAGGATGTGCAAGAATTCCTATATTTACCTTCCCCTTCTTATCTGGTCCATGATTATATTAAAGGAAAATCCCAAGAAACTTCTCCTAAAACCAACATTCCACCTTACACAACATTTTCTCATGAACACAATAATCAATCACATGCTATAGAAGCTTTGTAAGATAGATACACTACCGAATATACTATGGTTGATAAACAAGGTTATAATGGTTTAGGGCTTGGTGTTAATGAACATGGCATTAGAAACCTAATTCATGTGTCTCCTAAACAAAATATGCAATGTATAGGCTTTCCGCCTTCTCACTTTGAGGTAGCTAATCTAAACTATCATCCTCCTCTTCATATTGTTCTTCCAACACCTACCTTAGATCACCCTGATACTCCTCAAGATGTGACTAAAAAAGGTGTATGTCCAGTTAATGAATTCCAAAAAATAAATATTCAAACCCATTCCGAGAAATTCTCTCTCTAACTATAAATGTCCTTTTCATTATAGTAATAAACATTTACTTGCTGATTGTGTGCATTTCAAGCTATATGTTAGAGAAAGAGCTGCCTTGGGATTTATATCTCATTCCAATGCAGTATTACAATTTCTTCATAATTTTGACATAGGGCATTCCCCTCATTCTTCTACATGTTAGATTGCATTTCTCCTCTTTTCTATTCACTGAGTGACAAGAGGTATCTTAATCCAATCTTCTAGGATCCATTTTACTCCTAGCATATCTTTTGTGTTGAGTTTAATTTGTTATTCTTTCTATATTCTATCCCTATAAATTAGTCATGATATCTTTTTTTAAGACATTTGTTTTATAAAGATATCTCTTTGCTATAAAATCTCTTTATATAATTTGATATATCCCTTTCCTTCACACCTATGGGAGAAGGTATTATTCTTTTTTTTTCTATCTAAGGATCGACTTTCCTTAGCTTAGTAGCATGTGTTTATTTTACAACAGTATTTCTTTATAAAGATTTGTGTTTTGGCCATCGATACCCTCTCATTTGAGAGGTGATTTTCCTAGGTCATCACCTCCTCTTTATTTGTGAAAATTATGTTCTTTATAAATTCTTTCTCTTGCTTTTGGTTAGAGTTTGCTTCCTTCATTCTGAGATTCCTCTTCATCTTGATTATAGGGGGCTTGTTGATTGAATCTTTGGTCCCTCTTTTCTTTAGAAGATGAAATTTTATCCTAAGCACTCCTCTATGGTGAGGGTCTTGTTGATAAGATCTCTTCCTTTTTGAGGATCGTTTTCCAATAAGTGACATATCCATTTCACAATTATCTATGTTCTTGGATGTAAGGGTCAAGGCTCTTCGCTAAGAATATGATATACATTGTTGTTAAGATGGATATCTCCTTACCTTGTGAAGTAGGTATCCTATTTTCTCTTCCTTATCCTACCTAGGGGGTAGTCATGATAAGGAGGGGGGAATATAAAGGGTCTCCCTTGTACTATAGTTTACATTGATTTACATTTTGCAGCATGCTAAATCCTTAGAAGGTAACGCACACAAGTTGCTAAATCCTGAAGGGACATGCATTTTTACTTTTATTTTTCTAAATCCTCAGAAGGTAATGCACATAAGTTGCTAAATCCTGAAGAGATACGCACCCTTTTATTTTACAATATGCTAAATCCTCAGAAGGTAACGCACATAAGTTGCTAAATCCTTAAGAGATATGCACCCTTTTTAATTTTTTACAATATGCTAAATCCTCAAAAGGTAACGCACATAAGTTGCTAAATCTTGAATGTACACGCATTTTATATTCCATAGTGATACAAGAATGTGGATCTATGGATATTTTAAAAGCTATCAGAAGACACATTTACAATTACAAGTACAATTTATGGGTGAACCTGTTGGGCTCTCCCTCCTTCATGATTCATAGTAAGGTGGGCATCTTAATAGGTGAGGTAATCACTTTTTTTATTTCTTCTCTTTTCACTTTCATGCTAGTAGCATTAGATCATGAAGCTATGTTATCTATAATGTTTCTCTAGTCTTGCTTATGTAATCATGTATATTTTATATGATTGATTTATCTTTACTTTCATATCTTTATGTATATATGTTGAGTGATAATCCTTGGTCTAGGGGCTCATGTCCTTGACTTAGTGATATTCTACTTCGTTGCGATCCACCAGTTTCTTTCTTCTAACATTACCGTGAGCATGTTTGATTTCTATACTCCCGCTAAAGTGGGGGCTAAATGTATAGACAAAAAATGGAAGCACTTCCATGGTAGACTGGTCTAGCCTTTTGAGTAGGTGGTTTGGGGTCATATCAAGCACCTTGAATGGGTTCCTGACTTTGACCTATATTTCCTCCTGTTCTGGATCTCTTTCCACTTCTTTCCATCCAGTTTTTGGCATCCTAGACTACAGATCTAAGGTCTTTAACCTCAGGGTAAGGGTTGAACTTTTGGGACTATGTTGACCTCGAACCTGAACTAGGTCAAGGTTTAGCTCAACCTTGACCTAGGGTTCATATCTTAGGGTCCGACAATTTCAGGATGTCGGTCTTTGCAAAAAGTCATTTTCCGCTTCCAGGTCAGCTATTTCAGGTTCTGAAGCGGTGATTCCTAAATTATAAATAACTTAGGTCCTCTCCTAGGGGTAAGGGCTTGGATGGGAATTTAATTCTCCTATGTCAGCCTCCTTAGAAGATTGTTCCCTAATTTCATATAAAAGGAAGCCTTTCTCTCTGATTTTCTCTAAGTGATAGATTCTAAGTATCATCAAGCAAAAAGTTCAAGCATCCATTATTCTAAATTTTTTCAAGCTTTCAATGTGTTCAAGTCTTCCTCTCAAGAATTCAAGTTCTCCATTGAAGATCAAGGATTCAAGCTTTCAAGCCTTTGAAGGGATTAGGTTCAAGCATTCAAGATTCATCATTCAAACCCTAGATCTAGCCATCATGGTGGTGTGATCTTCCTTCAAGATCCTTTGTGCATCCTCAAAACTCATTCATTATCTCTTCAAGGTGGATTCCAAGAATACAATCATGGAGGTGTATGGTTTTTATTGAGTCCTAGCTCTCATATTTACATAATTGCTTACATTTGAATTACATTACATATCTATTCAATATAATAGCTTCATTCTTAGATTCAATTCTACTACTTGTTAGCATCTTATACTTTATTGATTTGAAGGTTAATTCCTAAATCAAGGTTTTACTAAGGCAAACCCCTCCCCCCACAACAAACAAATATCTTTTTCTTGCAGGTACAGGTTTGGGACTGCGGATTTGGACTCAGATCTGGATACCCTTTCTGGCTTTCTTTCAGGCTCTACGAACAGATTTTATGTCCACACTGTGTAGGTCAGGGTCGACATTATTGGCTCAAGGGTGACATTTGTTGGTCAAGGTTGACATTTTTCATAAGATAATGTCAGAATAGAAAGATATTTCTGGGTTTTGTTCATCTCTACATTCTGGATCATACTTCAAATTTTCCAGAAACAGTCTACAGACCTCAGAAAACAACATTTTCCAGATCTGAAATTCTTTAAGGTTTGTTCTTCTTCTCATCCTTTTCAATTACTATCATATATCATATCTACATTGTCAATTAGCAGAATTTAATATCTCCCTCTTTGTTTTCATTTCCAAATGGTTGATTCACTTGTGCATTAATACCTCTTTTGGGTTGATCAACTTGGACCTTTCATTTGTGCATTTGAGGATAAAGGTGGAATGTCTTACTTTCCTCTTAATACACATTTCAATACAAACTTCAATTAAATGTAAAGTAGGTTTAAGGGAATTAAGGAAATCAACACATCATAAACATAACCAAAACCTATTACATCCCTTTTCCCTTTTTCCCAATATACATTTTGGTGAACCCGCGATAGACAACTCCTTCTCTTTGGTGTTAGATTTACATCTTATATTAGAACTTGCATCTTAAAATACAAAAATTTAAATTTAAATAAATCTTCATAAAAATACAAAAACACTTCTTGCATTTCATTCATTATGAAGATATTTTGGTGTATGGCCATTTTTCTTATTATTCTTCTCTTACCATCTCTTTTTAGAACTTATGATGTGTATGAGACTATCATCCATTTTATTACATTCCTCACTCTTCATGGTGCACTTGCTTATGGCATTATGAGATTGACCAATACTAGTCTCCCTACTTTTAAAACTTCTATTAAGGATTTGTGTAATGAACTCATTACTCTTTTGGATTATGTGAATAATTTGGTAGATGATACACAATTTCCTAATCTTCCTAATCTTCCTCCTAACCTTCCTAATCCAATTCTTAATACTCCTACTCCTATTCTTCCATCTCCCATCCCTAGTTCTTCTCACACTTTTGTTGAGGCTCAAAGTAGGGTACAAAATGAGGATGTGCAAGAATTCCTAGATTTATCTTCCCCTTCTTATCCGGTCCATGATGATATTAAAGGAAAATCCCAAGAAACTTCTCCTAAAACCATCATTCCACCTTACACAAAATTTTCTCATGAACACAATAATCAATCACCTCCTATAGAATCTTTGCAAGATAGATACACTACCGGATATACTATGGTTGATAAAAAAGGTTATAAGGGTTTAGGGCTTGGTGTTAATGAACATGGCATTAAAAAACTGATTCATGTGCCTCCTAAACAAAATATGCATGGTATAGACTTCCCGCCTTCTCACTTTGAGGTAGTTGATCTTCACTATCGTCCTCCTCTTCATATTTTTCTTCCAACACCTACCTTAGATCACCCTGATACTCCTCAAGATGTGGTTAAAAAGTTGTATGTCCAGTTAATGAATTCCAAGAAATAAATATTCAAACCCATTCTGAGAAACTCTCTCTCTAAATATAAATGTCCTTTTCATTATAGTAATAAACATTTACTTGTTGATTGTGTGCATTTCAAGTTATATTTTAGAGAAAGAGCTTCCTTGGGAATTATATCTCATTCCTATCCAGTATTACAATTTCTTCATAATTTTGATATAGGCATTCCCCTCATTCTTCTACAAGTTAGATTGCATTTCTCCTCTTGTCTATGCACTAGGGGGCAAGAGGTATCTTATTCCAGTCTTCTAGGATCCATTTTACTCCTAGCATATCTTTTGTGTTGAGTTTAATTGGTTATTCTTTCTATATACTATCCCTATAAATCAATCATGATATTTTTTCTTAGAACATTTGTTTTATAAAGATATCTCTTTGCTATAAAATCTCTTTATATAATTTGATATATCCCTTGCCTTCACACCTGGGGGGCAAGGTATTATTCTTTTTCCTCTATCTAAGGATCTAATTTCCTTATCTTAGTAGCATGTATTTATTTTACAACATTATTTCTTTATAAAGATTTATATTTTGGCCATCGATACCCTCTTATTGGAGAGGTGATTGTCCTGGGTCATCAACTCCTCTTTATTTTTGAAAATTATGTTCTTTATAAATTCTTTCTCTTTCTTTGGGTTATATTTTTCTTCCTTCATTCTGAGATTCCTCTTCCTCTTGATTACAGGGGGCTTGTTGATTGAATATTTGGTCCCTCTTTTCTTTAGAAGATGAAATTTTATCCTAAGCACTCCTCTATGGTGAGGGTCTTGTTGATAAGATCTCTTCCCTTTTGAGGATCCTTTTTCCATAAGTGACATATCCATTTCATGATTATCTATGTTCTTGGATGTAAGGGTCAAGGCTCTTCGCTAAATATATGATATACATTGTTGTTAAGTTGGATATTTCCTTACCTTGTGAAGTAGTTATCCTCTTTTCTCTTCCTTATCTTTCCTACAGGGTAGTCATGATAAGGAGGGGGCATATAAAGGGTCTCCCTTGTAGTATATTTGACATTGATTTACATTTTTCAGCATGCTAAATCCTCGGAAGGTAATGCACACAAGTTGCTAAATCCTGAAGGGACACGAATTTTACTTTTATTTTTGCTAAATCCTCAGAAGGTAACACACATAAGTTGCTAAATCCTAAAGAGATACGCACCCTTTTATTTTACAATATGCTAAATCCTCAGAAGGTAACACACATAAGTTGCTAAATCCTGAAGAGATACACACCCTTTTATTTTAGAATATGCTAAATCCACAAAAGGTAACACACAAAAGTTGCTAAATCCTGAAAAGATACGCACCCTATTAATTTTTTTACAATATGTTAAATCCTCGAAAGGTAATGCACATAAGTTGCTAAATATTGAATGGACACACATTTTATATTCCATAGTGATAGAAGAACATGGATCTATGGATATATTCAAAGTCATCAGAAGATGCATTTACAATTACAAGTACAATTTATGGGTGAACTTGTTGGGCTCTCCCTCCTTGGTGATTCATAGTAAGGTGGGCATCTTACTAGGCAAGGTAATCACTTTTTTTCTTTCTTCTCTTTTCGCTTTCATGCTAGTAGGATTAGATCATGAAGCTTTGTTATCTATAGTGTTGCTTTGGTCTTTCTTATGTAATCATGTATGTTTTCTATGATTTATTTCTCTTTAATTTCATATATTTATGTATGTATGTTGAGTAAGAATCCTTGGTCTAGGGGCTCATGTACTTGACTTAGTGATATTCTACTTCGTTGCGATCCACCAGTGTCTTTCTTCTAACTTTACCATGAGCATGTTTCATTTTTATACTCCCGCTAAAGTGGGGGCTAAATTTATAGTCATAAAATGGAATCAATTCCATGGTAGACTGGTTTATCCTTTTGAGTAGGTGGTTTGGGGTCACATCAAGCACCTTGAATGGGTTCCTGACTTTGACCTGGCTTTCTTCTTGTTCTGCCTCTCTTTCCACTTATTTCCATCCAGTTTTTGGCATCCTTGACTACAGATCTAAGGTCTTTGACCTCAGGGTCAGGGTTGACCTTTTGGGTCCATGTCAACCTTGACCCTGACCTAGGTCAAGGTCAACCTCAACCTTGACCCAAGATTCAAATCTCAGGGTCCCACAATTTCTAGATGTTGGTCTTTGCAAAAAGTCATTTCCCGCTTCCAGGTCAGCTATTTTGGGTTTTGAAGCGGTGATTCCTAAATTATATTTAACTTAGGTCCTGTCCTAGGGGTAAGGGCTTGGATGGGAATTTAATTCTCCTATGTCAGCCTCCTTAGAATATTGTGCCCTAATTTCATATAAAAGGAAGCCTTTCTCTCTCATTTTCTCTAAGCGATAGATTCTAAGTATCATCAAGAAAAAATTTCAAGCATCCATTATTCTACATGTTTTCAAGCTTTCAAGGTGTTCAAGTATTCTTCTCAAGAATTCAAGTTCTCCATTGAATATGAAGGATTCAAGATTTCAAACCTTTGAAGGGATTAGGTTCAAGCATTCAAGATTCATCATTCAAACCCTAGATCTAGCCATCATGGTGGTGTGATCTTCCTTCAAGATCCTTTGTGCATCCTCAAAACTCATTCATTACCTCTTCAAGGTGGTATCCAAGCATACAATCATGGAGGTTTATTGGTTTTATTGAGTGCAAGCTCTCATATTTACATACTTTCTTACATTTGAATTACATTGCATATCTATTCAATATTATAGCTTCATTCTTAGATTCAATTCTACTACTTGTTAGCATCCTCTACTTTATTGATTTCAAGGTTAATTCCTAAATTAGGGTTTTACTAAGGCAAACCCCTACCCCCACAAAAAACAAACCTCTTTTTCTTGCAGGTATAGGTTTGAGACTATAGATTTGGACTCAGATGTGGATACCCTTTTCAGCTTTATTTCGGGCTCCGCGAATAGATTTTTTGTCGAGGATGTGCAGGTCAGGGTCAATATTATTGGGTCAGGGGTGACATTTTTGGGTCAAGGTCGACATTTTTCATAAGATGGTGTTGGATTAGAAAGAGATTTCTGGGTTTTGTTCACCTTTGCGTCCCACTCTCTGGATCATACTTCAGAATTTCTAGATATAGTCTACAGACCTCAAAAAATAGCATTTTATCGATCTGCAATTCTTTAAGTTTGGTTCTTCTTCTCATCCTTTTCAATTGTTTTCATATATCATATCTACATTATCAATTAATAGAATTTAAGATCTCCCTCTTTGTTTTCATTTCCAAATGGTTGATTCACTTGTGCATTAATCCCTCTTTTGTGTTGATCAACTTGGATCTTTCATTTGTGCATTTGAGGATAAAGGTGGAATGTCTTACTTTCCTCTTAATACACATTTCAATACAAACTTAAACTAAATGTAAAGTGGGTTTAAGAGAATTAAGGAAATCAACACATCATAAACATAACCAAAACCTCTTACATCCCTTTTCCATTTTCCCCTTTTCCCAATATACACTAACCATTTGTGAATCTTGATCGATTTGCAATGCTTTCACTTGTTCATTAATTTGTTGATTGGTTTCAGATAATTTTGATATGATTCCTTCAAATGCATCAAATATGCTACCAAATTCAGACCCAGATGTATCAAATGGGTCATGTATCTCTTCTTCCTGATAATCGGTCTCATTACAATGATATGCCATATCTTTTCTCTTAACCAACATCTCCTTTATTTCCTTTTCTTTTTTAAATTATTCAATGTAGATCAGTAACTGCAATTTTTAATTCTCAATAGTTTTGTCAAACGTATACCTTTCCATCATAAGATCTTTTCTCTTCAGTGATTAAACTTTCTAAATAAGAGAATGAACTCTGATACCAATTGTTGGAATTATAGAAAGGTGTGTACTAAGAGGGGAGGGGTGAATCAATACCCTTAAAAAAAATTTAAACAAATATTTTTAATCATAAAGTGTAATAACCGAATGAGTAGTTTTCTTTCACCATACATGAATGTCATTGCTGAAATGTAAATGCATGTGTAACATATAAAATGGATGTCACCAAAATGTAAGATAAGAATAATGATGTGGGGTATAAATTGAATGTATTATTATTATTATTATTATTATTATTATTATTGCATAAATTGTGTTTTTGAGATAGTGGAGAAGGTAAGATTGTCCTTTTAGCCCCAAATTTCACAAAGGAAAGATCCACTTTGATCAACCATAAGAAAATGGTTAATGCATAAATGCATCAATTGATTAGAAATAAGAAGAAAGAAGAAAGCCTTACAATCTCAAATAATGGGTGAAGAGTATATAATGGAATTTATTGATGCCTTAATTGAAATTAATTAAAGACAAGTACTAACCTCAAAATATAGAAGATCTGGAAAAGCCCATTTTCTGATGTCTGTGTCAGGTTTTGGGAAATTCTGCAACCGAATCTGGAATAGAAATGTAGAGATAGACAAAACTAGAAATATTTTCCTTTTTTGAGTTAGGTCAACCTTAACCTCTTTGTCAGGGCTCAATTGTGCCCCAAAATGTCAACCTTGACTTGCACTGCTCCGATGGAAATTCTGTTCATGGATCCTGAAAGTTGGCCGATATGGGTATTCGAATATGCTCTGTAATTTGTTGTCCTATACCTATACCTACAAGAAAATTGGTTTTTTTTAATGGGGAGGGGTTCACCTTGGTCAAACCCCATTTTTTCAATTAACCTTAAAGTATAAATTAAATTGCATAAATAAACAAAGCAAATAAATAAATTCACCTTGCTTGTATAGAAACCCTTGTGGAGGATTCGAATCCTCGGATCCACAAGTATGTATGCTCCAAAAGAATATAGAATGTAGGATGTATCAAATCAATTTTTTGTAGATCTTCAACACCAATCTTGAATGGATCTTGGAATAGGAAGAGGCTTGCATGGATGTGGATGGAGAAATCTTCAACAAGAGGGCTCCATAGAGCTTGAATCCTTCAATGGCTACCAATGGATCTCCTTGATGAATTGAATGCTTGAATTTATTTGAATGCTTGAATGCTTGGGTAGATGCTTCCTTCAATAGATCATGCATAGATTTTTCTTTCACACTTATATTTCACTTAGTGCTTGTGATTTCAAGTCTTGGAGTCTTAGGGAAAATGAGAGGAGAAAGCTTCCTTATATACCAATCTAGGGCACAATCTTCTAGAGAGGCCTACATAGGAGAATTAAATTAAAAATAGACCTATACCCCTAGAAGTGGACCTATATTAAATATAATTTCAAGGGTCGTTGCCTTGAAGACCAAAACAACTGACCTAGAAGAGGGAATTAAATATTTCTGAAGCCTAACATCTACAAACCCTGAAAACATGAAATCTAGACCTTGGGTCAAGGTTGAGGTCAACTCTGACCTAGGTCAAGGTCAAGGTTGACCTTGACCTAGGTTAGGGTCAAGGTCAACCTTGACCTAGAGGTCAAGAATCTTAGGTCTATAGTTTATGCTACCAAAAATAGGTTAGAGAGAAGTGGAAAAGGGGGCAGAATAGGGGTAAAATCCAGATCTAAGTATGAGACCCATTCAAGGTTCTTTACATGACCCCAAACCACTTAATCAGAGGGCTAAACCAGTCCAAAATGGAAGTGCTTCCATTTTCTGACTATACAACATGTAATAAAAAAATAAAATATTCATGAAACTCAAGTACACATATAACACATGTATTTTGGTATCTCAGAAACCCTTGTTAGAAGGTAAAAAATATGTTGGGGATGGAACCCACAAAGCTTCACTACTGTAGTAATAAAGTAGCTTGTTAGAGCTTACAAAGATTGATCACTTCTGGTGACCTTACCCTATTAGGAGTTACAATAAGATTGATTAGATCTACCTAATGTGAGAATTTTGCAACACATTGTATGTGTGTACTCTTTTAGGAGATTTAGGAAAAGGTGGTTAAGTCTAGTCTGTTAAGAGATTTTGGGTCTGTTAAAATTGTTAGAGAGTAAAAAAATTATGATATGAGAAAATACAATCTGAATATTATGGATAACAGATCCTTTAAGTAAAATAAACTCATTGCCTTGTTGTGATTGATAATACCTTCTGTACTACTCGGTAGCCATGCCTCTGTTATGAATACTGAATGCTTCAATGAAATCCTTGTGCTAAAATGCTTGTCTGATCTTCTAATTTCCTTAATGTGGCGGCTACTTGATCATAATTTGATCATCATCCTTGCAAATATAACATCTTACCATTACATATATCAAACTTCTTGACCTAATTAGGGTTTTACATTATCTTAGAAAACCTAAAATCAATGGTGTACAAAATTTACCTTGATCATCTATACATATGAAACATAAACAATTAATAATTACATTTGTAATTAATGTCCTCCTTTATCATTGTAAACCATTTTCCAGCTTAGCAAAAAATTGTTACCTTGAATGATGTGCCATTACAAACTCTTATGTAACTGCTAGTTTACTTGGTAAATACTCTCTTAGTGCTCGGTGTATAGTGTTTCTCAGTAAGTTTGTTTCTCGGTGATCACTACACTTGGTTAAATCTACACTTGGTGATCATTATCAACTAGTTTTTATTCGACTTTGATACCATGTGGTAATTTTAATGCTAATGACAACCTTCAAACTCATATGGAGTAACAAGCTTCATGTATCAACCAAAAATATCTACAAATCATAGAATAACCTGTATTACCTGGTCCCATCATAGAGTTACACCATTGCACAATTGTTTCTACATCTATTAACATTTCTCCACCATCAAACTTCAATTCCTCTATGGTAAGATCTCTTTTCACACAAGCTCCCACACCATCATGCTCTCCCTTTCCATGCCCTTAGTGAAATTCCAAAAATGTTGCACACTTCTTGTCACATGTATCCTAGTTAACCAGTAGAAGATCCTTGCATTCTTTAATTGTGTAGTGCAATTTTTTGACCATATTATGTGTTGGTTGTACCTTATATCTCTTTCCCTTAAACTATAATAGAAAATTTGATGCAAAGGGTTTGACAATCTAGAGTTCTTCCTCACCCCAAGATACTCCTTGTTCTAACCCAACCACCCAATGGTTGTTCTTTGTTGAATCTTCCCTCAAATAGGATCTGTAAGACCCTCTCTACCAACTTCTCCTCCAAGGTATAGTTTTTCTTTGGAAGATTCCAAAGTTTCTAGGCTTGAGTAATCCAATTAGTCCTCCAAATACCTAGGTCTCTCCACTAGAACTCCTCCTAGAATGCCAAATCTCTGCTTATGATCTTTCCACACATTCACCAAGGCTCCTATAAATCTTCCTGACCCATCCTAGATCATTCTAAACTCATCCCAATACTTCAAGACTCTCTACCAATCCAATTGGTCAATATTTCACTAGGAGGCCTAATTGTCAATTCCCTAGTAGGTATATTTTCACATTTTTAGGGCTATTACTCAAAAAATCCCCAAATGACCCTACAAAAGACCTTGAAAATCTTCAAGGTATCTACCAACACTATTAGAATCCAAAACCCTGACCTCTAAAAGCACTCATAACCCTAGTTTCTTGTAGGCCCTAGATTTTAGCCTATTATTTAGGCCTCTGGACCAGTCAGCATAAATAATTAACAAAATGATCTCCAATATTTGATTCACCCCCTTCCACCTTTGAATCCTTTTAGGAGACTATCAAGGGCATCTAAAAATGCCACTAAGTCCTTCCCAAAAAGGTTATGAGTGCTCCATCAAACTCCTTCTTCTCCCTATCCTGGCTCATCTGGATTCACCAGTACGCCATAGGGCTTCCTAATTGGCCTAGGAGATCCACTAAAACCAAAAGTAAAGAAAAAAAAAACCTATCTACAGACTCTAACCCTACTTCCCCCATGGTTTCAGTCAATTCCACCTGAGGGATTCTAGGGTAGAGCCATTTCTATCTAAATAGCACTATACTGTCACTTACAAACCAGAGACCTTCAAAAAATTATAACTTAACACCTAATGAAATTCAAAGAAACCTATCTAATGCTTATGAAAGAGAATTGAAATTAGTCCATCCCGATGGGACTTGGTCTGCTCTACCAATCAATACACAGCCATACAGTCGCAAAGAAACAATGTAGAATGATAGTAAATAGTTACAATCATCCGTACAAAGGTGTCATAATTAAGTGTTGCAATCTAAAATCTCATTAACCATTCCAAAACATTGAATCCATGCTCATATACCGAGCATGGGGTAGTTACAACCAATCTAACTACATTTTGCCATTTCTTGCAAAAGTTGCTCAAGCAACTTTCAAAGTTTCTAGAAACTTTTTGCACTTTGTACATTTTGACTTTCCTTGTCAACTCGATGAGTGAGTTTGACTTTGATGACGCTAGATAGGATATGTAGGGTCCTAAAACAGTCAAACCCACATTGCCTTAAAATATCAACTTTTCCCAAATTAGCCCAAAGTGACCCTAATTCACCTAATGAGCACTAAGGCTCTTACAAACATGAAGTCAACTTGTCATTGCATCCAACCCCTTGGAAATTATTCCAACACACACACACAAACAACTAAGACAACCCTAAATCACACCAAAACATCAAAAAGGGAAGTGCCCTGCACCATACTCCCCTAGACAAAATAACTCAAGTCCCTTGAGTTAGGAGGTCTACAATGGTAACCCCATGTTTTAGAATGTGCAGCTCTATCATCCAAGTGGCCTCATCTTCAGGTAGTCCCTTCCACTTGATGAGGTATTCCTTGTAGTTACCCTTCCTTGTCTTCTTTATCACTTTAGAATCCAATACACTTTCCAATTTCAGTGGCATTGGGGTAGGCAAATCTTTCACCCAATTGTCATCATCCAAATCTGCAAGTGTAGACTGACCTGTGTCTAGAGATTATCCCTTATAGGGGTAAAAGTCACAAACATTGAAAATGGGTGAAATTCCCAAATCAGGAGGCAACTCCACTTCATAGGTATTCTTTCCATATTTATGCAAAATCTTCAGTGGCCCTATCTTCTTCATGAGTAGTTTAGTTGGCTGGCCTTTGGGTAGCCTCTCCATCCTGAGGTAGGCAAGTACTAGATCCCCAACCTTGAATTGCAAGTCTCTCCTAGTCTGATCATCTTTGGATTTGTACTTCTCCACTTGCTTTTGTAAAGTCTTATTGACTTGATCATGCAGCTCCTTCATCTGTTCTGCAAATGACTCTCCTTATGCACTTCTCTTGTCTTTCAAATTGAGACCCCTCAGCTCCAAAATCCCTCTAGGATTTACCCCATACACTATCTCAAAGGGGATCTTACCTGTACTCCTATTAATGCAGTCATTATAGGAAAACGTTTCTTTCCCTATGATGTGATCCCATGACTATCCATGTTGTTTAGTCAAACACCTTAGCAAGTTCCCAAGTGACATGTCGACTACCTTTGTTTTCCCATCTAATTGTGGATGGTAGGCTGAAGAGAAAGACAAGCTTTTTCCAAGCATCTTCCATAGGGTCCACCAAAAGTGACCCACAAACTTACTATCTCTATCACTGACAATATTTAGGGGCAAGCCATGGCTCCTCACAATGTCCCTAAATAATAGACCTGCAATTTGAGAAGCATCATTTGTTTGCTTGCATGGAATGAAGTGTGCCATTTTTCTAAAATGGTCCACCACCACAAACACACTGTCATGACCCCTAGGTGTCTTTGGTAACCCCAAAACAAAGTCCATACTAAGACACTCCCAAGGCCTTTGGGGTATGGATAGGGGTTGGTATAACCCACTATTGCTCCTTTGTCCTTTTTCTCTCTGACAAATCTAACATTGTTCTACAAATCTCCTCACATCTGATTGTAACTTAGGCTAGTAGTAGTGTCTATTCACTTTCTCCAAAGTCTTATCCACTCCAAAGTGGCCCAAAAGTTGCCTCGGTGTTTCTCCTTCACGATATTTTCCCTCATTGAGCATTGAGGAATAAACATAAGGTGAACTTTAAACAATAGGCCTTCCTGCAACACAAACTCACTGTAATCCACTTTGAAACCCTGTTGAAACTTCACACATGCTTCATAGGCTTCTTTGAAATCCTTTTCCTCCTTGTAAAGGTCCTTCAAGTCATCCATTCCTACACTTTGCAATTGTATCTCTTGTATTTTGAGTACCCTTCTTCTAAGAGCATCTACAACCTTGTTACTAACCGCCTTCCTGTGCTTCATGACAAATGTATAAGCCTGCAATGATTTTACCCACTTCAAGTGCCTTTGGTTCAACTTTTCTTGTCCATTCAAGAAACTTAGAGCATGGTTATCAGTGTAGACCAAAAACTCCCTAGGTAATAGGTAGTGTCTCCACTTCTTAAGGGCTTGTATCATGGCATATAACTCCAAAACATAGGTGGAGTACTTTTTTTTAGCCTCATTCAACTTCTCCAAGAAGAAAGCCACGAGATGTCCTTCTTGGCTTAACACTGCTCCAATAGCCAACTTACTAGCATCACATTCTACCAAAAATAGTTTATTGAAATTAGGGAACCTAAGAGTAGGTAGTTTGTCAATCCTCTTCTTTAACATTTTAAACCCTTGTTGTGCTACCATAGTCCACTCAAACTTACATTTGATTCCACTTTTTATGGTATTAAGTATAGGGGCACACACATGACTAAAATTTCTCACAAACTTCCTATAGTAGGAGGCCAATCCATGGAAAATCCTTACATCCCCTATGGACCTAGGTGTAGGCCACTCCAATATTGACTTAACCTTTTCAAGATCCATCTTCATGCATCCATTAGCAACCACAAAACCAAGGTAAACTAGTTCAATTTTTAGAAACTCACACTTTTCTTGATTTATCATCAACTTCTCTTGATGTAGCTTCCTCAATACCATCTCCAAATGCTTCATGTGCTCCTCCTTGGACCTGCTAAAGATCAAAATATCATCAAGGTAAACTATTACAAACTTACCAATGAAATTTTCTAGCACTTCATTCATGAGCCTCATGAATGTTCTAGGTGCATTACTAGCCACTCATACAACCCTTCATTGGTCTTGAAGGCTGTCTTCCACTCATCACCAGGCCTCACTCTTATCTGATGATATCCGGACTTCAAATCCACCTTATAAAAGTAACAAGAACCTCCCAAATTATCCATCAAATCTTCTATCCAGGGCATTGGGAACCTATATCTGATTGTCATCTTGTTTATAGCCCTGGAGTCCGTACACATCCTCCATTTGCCATACTTCTTTGGTGCAAGTACTGTTGGCACATCACATGGGCTCAAACTCTTCCTTATTAACCCCTTATACAACAAATCTTGAATTTGTTTTGTTATCTCTGCATTTTGACTTGGTGTCATCTTATATGCTACTTTGTTTGGAAAATCTGCTCCTGGAATGAGGTCAATGTAATGAATCACATCCCTCATAGGTGGTAATGCACTTGGAAAACTATTATCTATTATGTCATGGTATCTCTCCAACAATGCTTGTATATCTAGTGACAAAATAACTTTCTCCTTAGTCTCCTCCTTTGGTTTTATCACTACTACACAATAGACGCCTTTCTCCTTCTTCATGGCCTTTAGAAATTCCTCCCCACTCAATAACATCACACTTGTCCCCACATGCTTCTACTCATTAGGCTCTAGTAAAGGATCCATTTGAAACTTCCTACCTAGCTTGGTGATCACATAACTATTCTTTTCCCCATCCTGTATTTCTCTGATATCATACTACCATGGATGTCCTAGAAGTAAATGGCATGCATCCATAGGCAGTATGTCACATAAGACCTTGTCCTTATACTCTCCAATCTCAAACTCCACCAAAGTTTGTTCATCCACCACTATTTGTTGACCCTTATTCAACCATGAAACCTTATAGGGTATGGTATGAGGTATCCTCAGTTTCAATTTTCCCACCATCTTTTTGGATACTATATTCTCAGTGGATCCAGAGTCCACTATCACTTTGAAAATCTTCCCATGAGACTTACAAGTTGTCTTAAAAAAGTTCTTTCTTTGAGGTAGCTCTATAGTGCTAGGCACTTTCAACAAAGTTCTCCTTAATATCAAGTTCTCTCCATCCAATACTGGCCCTACCTTGGAAATGGGAGAAGTAACACTTTGTGTGTCATCCTCTTGTACCAACTGATTCCTTCTATCCCCCATTAAAGATGAGGAAGTCTTTTCAGGACACCTGCCCATTGTGTGACCCACTTGGTTGCAGTTATATCACCTGCCAATGAAAACTGAATTGGATCTTCCTTGGGAATGAAATCTTCCTCTAGGAGGTCCTCTTCCTCTGTATCCTCCTCTCTGAAAAGATCCCCTAAACTGATTTCCCCCACTATTATCCATATCCTGATTATCTTCTTGTCTATTAGGGATTTGTCCCCTACCAAAGTTACTCCTTCCTCTCTAAAAACCTCTATTATTATTACCACCTCTTCCTCTTTGTTGGAAGTCATTCCTCCTTCTAGCCTTATCCTCTACTCTTAAGGCCAATTGGAAACATTTGTGCATGTCGTCAGGAGCCATCATGCTAATCTCATCTTGTATCCCCTGCCTTAGCCTATTGAGATACCTTTCCACTTTCTCCATTTCTTCTTCTGGTCTTCTATCCCTTAGGCTCAACTTGTGGAACTCCTCGGTGTAAGCACTCATTGTCATCTCCTTCTGTCTTAAGTTCTGCAACTTTTGGTACATTTGGATTTCATAATCAATTGGCAAGAATTGTGCCCTCAACCTAGTTTTCATCCTTTCCAAGAAACAATATATTTCTTTCCACTGCTTACCCTATCATCCTACATCATGTTCCACCACACCAATGCAGATCCCTTGAGTCTAGCCTTAGCATATCTGACCCTCTTCTCCTCTGAGATTTATTTGTAATCAAATTGGTTTTCAATGGCTTCAAGACAATCCAACAACTCTTCTCCATTTAGGCTTCCATAGTAATATGGTATGTGTTCCATGCTATCCTTGTTTAAGGACTTAAAGGCATATAAGAAAACCTTTTGTTCTTTATCCATCTTAGGTTCCTTTCCTTTGTTTGATGAATCTTCTATATGACTTTCATCATCTCCATCACTCTCATCTCCCCATTCTATTATCTTATTTTTGTGCTTTGTCTCAGACACACTAGCCTTCTCCAAGAGGCCCTGAACTAGTTCCACTATGGCATCCCTACTCATTGCCTTAGGAGGCATGTTGTCTACCTCTTGACTCTCTTCCACTTCAGACATACACAACCTTCAAGATAATATGGCTCTGATACCACTCTAATGCAGAGGGTTTGACAATATAGAGTTCTTCCTCACCCCAAGATACTCCTTGGTCTAACCCAACCATCCAATGGTTGTTCTTTGTTGAATCTTCCCTCAAATAGGATCTCCAAGACCCTCTCTACCAACTTCTCCTCCAAGGTATAGTTGGTCTTTGGAAGATTCCAAAGTTTCTAGGTTTTACTAATCCAATTAGTCCTCCAAATACCTAGGTCTCTCCACTAGAACTCCTCCTAATGTATGTGGTAAATTTGGCCTTGTTAACTCACCATACACTTCAACATAGTCCTTCTTCACCAGATACACGCAAGACTGAATATGAGATTATTCATCCTGCCTGTCTACGTGATTCGACTTGTTGCCTTCTATCCAGATGAGGTTTTCGAAATAGCTCTCAGAACGAGAGTCTCACAACCATAGACCAATCTAGGAATGAAGGATTTTTCTCCATGAATGCAATGCAATACAAAGTTATTCTAAGATTTGAAAGATGCAAGGTTAATCTAAGACATGATTTCAATGCAATTATTCTAGAAATTGAAAGTAATCTATTGCAAAATAAAATTATTCTTTTATAGACTCAAAGATGATCAGAATAGAAACTTTCCTCTTTGAAATAAAACAAATAGAAAAACCAGTTTAGAATAGAAAGCTTTATTTAAAATAATACAATAAACTATTTTCTCTTTGCTTTAACTGTTTTATTTCTTTGATTTTAACTATTTTATTTGATTTTAATTGTTTTCTTTCTCTTTAAAGCACAATTAATTCAAAGATTCTATTTCTGAACAGAAGAAAGATTTTTGAGAGAATATCCAATTAATTAAATAA
>MU225158.1:253720-276071 GCA_018584345.1 Thuja plicata
AATTGGTTAGGGTTGCAAGATGCCAATTTTGGGGTGTTACATTTTGCCCCTCTTTGAATTGATGTGTGAGCAGTGCATTGATTCAAAGAATAGTCTGATGCCTGAAGCACAGAAGAATAGATTTGAACATTGATGATGAAAAGATCGATTAATAAATATTTCAGAGCCATCTCCAGGATAGAGCTTAACTCTTCGAAGTCTAGGTTAGATTGCTAAGACGCCGGTCAAATAGAGTTTTCAAGGGTCATCTCCAGAATGAAGCTTGATCCTTAGGGATCCATGTTAGAATGCCCCGATACCTAATAGATGAAGATTTCAAGAATCATCTCCAGAACAAAGCTTGATCCTCAGGGATCTGGGTTAGAATGCCCCGATACCTAATAGATTTGATATCTTTCACAAAGTTGTCCCCAGAATGAGGCTCAACCTTCAGGAGTCAGGGTTAGATTGCCCCGATACCTGTCCAACAAGATAATCAATATAGATTTTAGGACTATCTCCAGAATGAAGCTTAGTCCTTTAATATCTAGGTTAGATTGATATCTTTCACAAGACTGTCCTCAGAACGAGGCTCAACCTTCAAGAGTCTGGGTTAGAATACCCCGATACCTGTCTCAAAAGATAATAAATAGAGGTTTAGAATCATCTCTAGAATGGAGCTTGATTATCAGGAGTCAAGGTTAGATTGCCCCGATACCTATCCCAAAAATAGTTTTTCGAGAACCATCTCCAGAACAGAGATTGATCCTCAAGAATCTGAGTTAGATTGCTCAAATACTTAATAGATGACAAGATGTAAGGAACGAAGATGCCCTTATTGATTGTGGAGTATCCAGCTTTGACTGTGAGGTATGAAAAATTGAACATACCCCAAGTGATGAGATACCCCTATTAATGAGGCCTTTTGAATATCAGATCAAATTGGTTGAAAAATATATTCAATGATGTAATCATCCTACCCCCTCGGGAGCGGAATGGAAAGATGACACGTCATAATGATGATGGAGAGTGAAAAATCGTAGATAGATGTTGAATCAGAGATAAAAAAGAAATCAGAATAGATTATGGAAGAATTCAGAAGATTCAGAACCAATTTTGAGCGATTTTGAGGTCTGTTGACCAAGTTTGACTAGGGTTGACTAGAGTTGACTTTTAAGAAAAAAAGTCAAAGATTTGAGAAAATGATGATAAGATAATATTTTGACAAGAAAGTGATGTCAAAAAGTTGACTACACAAGCGTCTGATCGTGTCGGTCCCAAAAAATTTAAAATGCGATTTTGAGCTATATAGAAGTGTCAGATTATAATTTTGATCACAAAAATGGATTCAGAGTGGTCAAATTAGGTAATGGTGAAGTTTTTGCGCAAAACAGAGCACTTTGAAAAATTAGGTAATGGTGAAGTTTTTGCACAAAATGGAGCACTTGAAAAATTAGGTCAAAACCTATATAAGGACGAAAAGGTCAATTTCAAATCATTTCAACCTTTTGACTTTTGTGAATTGAGCTCTAAGCAAAAATGGTGGTCCCCTACAGCATGCATCGATTCAAGCGATCGAGGAGGCATAGTCGGCCCGCAGCATATGGACCTCCAGTAAGTAGTCAATAAACCTCTTTGCATTTCAAATTTTATTCATTTATGTTGATTTTTCATTATTTTTTCGTGTTTCTAGGAAATGGTCCGCGGGTTTTCGCGCAAAGAAGTAGTTTCTTCGTGCGACCCGTAGGGAAATCTCGCATGAAAAAACATCTTTTTGCGCCATTCGGTGAGAAAGATCATGTGGGAGAGTACCCACATTCACGTGAGAAACCCTTCCATAGGGTTTTTTCTCATGCGACAAGTCATAAAAGTTCATGCGAAGGTCAAGTATTGCGCGACCCGAAAAACTACTTCGCGTGAAAGAGTACTTTGTCGCACAAAAATTTGCTTCTTCGCATGGAAAAAGTGAACAATTAGAACTTGAAATCAGTCTACGTCGTGTCCAATAGCATTTGTGTCAGCATTGTTACTATCTATAGGATGTATTGAATGTTTTATTATCACATTATGCTTTGATTATCTCCAATTACTAATCGTGCACTGTTGTTTGCATGTTTTGCAGGTTGACTTCCCAGAAATTGCTTTCCGATCACACCACCCAATGATTAGCAGATTAGTATCACAGCTGGATGATGCAAAGATAGTGCATCTAGTACACTGGGCCTAACCTCTTTATGTCATGTACCTGAGATTCAGGTAAATCATGGATTACTAGGAGCACTGGTTGAGCGTTTCCATTTGGAGATGAACACGTTCTATCTACCACAGGGTGAGATGACTGTGACCCCTGAGGACATCTACCAAATTCTGAGGACCCCATTCCACAGTGTCAAGGTAGAGTATGAGATGTATCTTGGACTTGGGATACTAGCGCTGAGGGAGATATTACAGGATGACCTCGTCATGGGGAGAGCTATCCCATGGGAGGATTTGATCAGTGAGTATGGACCCACCCACAGGTTACTAGTGGTTTTAGCTTGCTTCCTTGGTTGTTACCTGATGCCTGATCATGGATAGCATGGTCTGGAGTGTGGCTAGGGAAAGATGCTTTAGCAGATGTTAGCACGGCCCTGACATTATGGATGGGGTCAGTGCATGTTGGCCCACATGTATCACAAGCTGCATGGGATTGCCTATCGAGAGGCGAAGAGTATGGCAGCTGGGGTGTTCGTATTACAGGTATGGGCCTAGGAGAATCTTCCCATGACTAGGCTGATATGCGAGGATATGAGGCAGCCTCTAGAGCCTTATATATGCAGATATAGAAGGACGATTACCCAGCCAATGCTGGGTAAGATAGATCAGTGGCGAGCCCAACTTGATGACTTAGCAGTGATAGTCTGGAGACCATGGAGACTGACTGATCCCTAGGATGATGCAGCAAAGCAACTCAGCCATATGTTTTTCTCATGTGCGATGATCGATTGTGCGATCATAGTGATTGAGAGATTCCCATAGAAGTGGGTATGGCGATAGTTCAATCGCCCACAGGATATATTGCAGGAGTACACAACATATGTGCGATTCACAGATGAGATTTGAAGGGGCTGGCTGACGAAGCTAGACCAGGGTCGCACCATGATTGATATATGAGCCTTGGCCCCAATACAGTGGGATTATCTAAGAGACATGGCAGATGGCAGTGTGACTACAAAGTATAGGGAACATTTTTTCACCCATCCATTCCCTAGGTTTACGGATCTGGTCGGCATGGCAAGCCAAGGGCATGTAGTACACCCATAGGTGGTACAGTGATAGGTAGTACAACCATAGGTGGTATAGCCACAGGTGGTATAGTAGTAGTTGCACATGCCCCCACCACAGCAAAGTACACAACTAGGGGTACAGTAGGGTCCCCGTCCCTGGATAGTATAGGTGGATATCCTTGCTTCACATATGGGGATGGATGTTGGGGCCAACGGTAGTGGTAGCACAACATAGTATTGATGACAGATGGTTGAGCAAATAGTTGAGGAGCAGTAGGTACCCCCGCAGGATGAGGTACAATAGAAGGATCCTATGCAGGAGGACTAGCCTACATAGGATCCAGCATAGGACCCATAGCGACGGTCGTAGGAGAGAGTTTGATAGCTCATGAGACAGGTCAAGGACTTGATGATACAGGTGGCCATGCGAGATGCATGACTATTAGACAGAGATCGAGAGATACAAGATCTCCGAGAGAAGCTACGGGAAGCATAGGAGGAGGTGCGACATCAGACTGCTTGAGTGGCATATTACTATGCATCGTATATAGGGGTGGTGCCTTATGAGGCATCACAGGTTGCCAGATTTTTGACCTATGCTAGAGGGTCAGAGGGTGCATAGGCACCACCTCCACCTCCTCCAGGTGACGAGGGAAAAGGCCAGAGTTAGTTTTTGATAGATAGATGAGATGTGATCATAGGATATATCTGATGCATTGGCATCCTTGTATTTATATCACCCTTTTGAGATAGATCATGCTCAAGTAGCACCACTTTGTATTTGTGTCGACTCATTAGATATATATATATACATGTGTCATATTGTCTTTTATGAGATGTTTCCTATATGCTTAGATGATTTAGGATGTATGCAAATGTATGAAAATGTTTTAAATAGATGTATGAAATGCACATGTATGATTTAGATGCAAAGATGTATGTATGTAGATGATTTATGTAAATGTAATGTGTAAATGAAAATGCTAATGTAATGTATAGATGATAATGAGTTATGAATATGCAATGTGTATGGTACTAACATCTCATACAAGGTGACGAATGCTAACCAAAAGAACATGTGAAGAATCGAGAGCGAGGATCGAACACTTGTGCAGTCATGATGAAACCAAGACAGTGAAGAAGAACTCCCTAATGTATGAACCCAGGAGAATGCAAAGACAAGAACACTGAATCACCACCACAATGCAAGTCTAGAAGGAAAATGCAATCCTATGCTAGATGCAATATGAAAGTGCAATTCTAGGACATGGTTGTGAGACCCATCGTATAATCATCATTATTGAGCATTTTTTTTTGGAACATCAAAGTCGATACAACCCTTATTGGTGGCACAATGCAACCATAAGGATATGAATATGAATTTTCATTAAATAAAATGTAGGAAACAAATGTAAGCACTAGGGCACAGAAGCCAAGCTGACCTAAACATTATTTCTAGTTAATGTTGCAAGAGTACACCAGTATCAAGGCATTCAAAGCCAAGATAACCATGAGTGCAATCGGGCGTAAAAAAATAGAGCAATAATAACCAAAGAAATAACAAACAGAACAACAATAGGCAAGGAGATAGTTCCAACCTCACCATGGTGTACAAATAAACAAGATCAAGGGATGTGAGCCTTTTCCACCTTAGTGTGGGAGCTCTTATCACATACACCCTATTTATTTGACATTTCTGGATTATTGGGACTACACCAACAAATAGTAGACAAAGAAAATATCAATGAAATCCATAAGAATAGACAACATACAAAGAAAGATTCAAGCATAGCTCAGCCAGTTTCAAAGTTGTCGAATATGTTCATGTTTAGAGGTGTTGAAAAACACCGTTGTGGTAGTGAGTGCATTGTGTTTGATTGTTATTAATAGATGTTTATGTTTGAGATATTCGATGTGTGTTGAAAAACATAGATGTGTCCAAAGATAGTGTTAAAAAACACTATTTATGGTGATGTTGAAAAACACCAGTTTGTGTTAGTAGCGAGTTGTCCTTTGGAAATGACAATATTACTGACCAAAGATGCGATCAAAGTGGGGACTTGTGCCCCTAGTGAGATATCGAGAACCATAGATCTAGAACGGAGCTTGATCCTTAGGGATCTGAGTTAGATTGCTCAGATACCTAATAGCTGAGATTTTGAGAACCATCTCTAGAACAAAGCTTGGTCCTCAGGGATCTGAGTTAGATTGCTCAAATACCTAATAGCTGAGATTTTGAGAATCATCTCCAGAATGAAGCTTGATCCTCATGGATCTAAGTTAGATTTCTCAAATACCTAACAATGATGCGATCTGATTGTGGACCCATGCCCCTAGTAGCAAACAATGATGACTGACTTGACTCATGTTGAGAGGAAAAACTAGATTTGGTTGCCCCTAGGTGTATGGCACTGAATCAGTGTCAAGTCAGTAGGGTTCGCAAAGGAACCAAAGTGTCATGAAAGTGACTAAAATCTATGTATAAACTAAAGCAAATAATCATCTAGATGAAGTATTGATAGATAGAGCATTGAGTACAACTCCAAATGTAACAGATGTGAGCGATCTCAATAGTACAGTGACAGTAGATAGACATAGTGAGAACCACTGGTGACTGACGCGAGAGAGATTATCAAATGAAGAGATCGTAGGAATAGCTAGACATCAGTAGGCAGACGTAGTGAAAACCACTAGTGACTGATGTTAGGGAGATTCTCAAGGAGAGAGATCTTAGTATAAGCTAAGCGATAGTAGGCAGACGCAGTGAGAACCACTAGTGACTATCGTAAAGTAGATCCCAAAAGGTAAGAGGACAATGCCCCCTAGACCAAGAGGGTTTCTTCGAGAGTATGACCAGTTTCAATCCATGTAAGTTGATGTCTTGATAGGAAACGGAAAGCAAATGCAAGTAGGAAAGCAAGAAAGTAGCAAAGTAGGAAAGCAACTGCCTAAAGCCAAGGGGTGCTGTGATAGATATAGCATTGTGAAACAAGAGGTGCATGTTTACCAGGTTTTCACCTTCTTGGTAGAAATTATTTTTTTGCTACCATGACGCCTGTTTGCCAGGTTTTCATCAATGACACTTTTTTTTCTTTTTCTCTTTTTTGTATTTTTCAATTTTTCAATTTTTTTTTTGTTTTTTTTGGAATATATAATTTTTTTGGAGATACATCAAAGTGCCTATCGCTAGGTTTTCACTAAGATGATCATTTTTTCAAGACTTTCTCAGATTTTTAGAATTTTTTTAGGACTCTACTATATACATTAGCACACTAAAGATGCCTCAGGTTTAGAACCACTTCAGATGAAGAGCGTTGATGGGATCTTTGAGTTGTTCTGCTTTAGTAATAGAAATTTGATAGGTACCAGACCCAAACACTGCAGTAACAATATATGGACCAAGCCAGTTTGGTTCATACTTCCCTTTCTGGATCTGATGTTGTTGATTCTTAGGGTTTTCCCTCAGAACGAGGTTGCCTGCTTGGAAATCCCTTGGTCTAACCTTCTTGTTATAGCTCTTGGACATCCTTTTCTGGTATGTCCTAAGGTGATCGAATGCCACTTGCCGACATTCATCAAGTAATTCTAGCTCTTGTAGCTGAGATATTTTGTTATCTTCATCAATAACGAAGCCTTTCAAAGAGACTCGCAGAGAAGGAATCTCAACCTCAATTGGTAACATAGCATCTGCTCCATAAACCAAAGCATAGGGTGTAGCCCCTGTTGGTGTTCTTATGCTTGTCCTATATGCCGAAAGAGCTAGATTGATCCAGAGATGCCAATCTCATTTGGATTTGTGCACTGTGCAATGTAGGATTTTAAATATTATCTTGTTGGATGCTTCTGCCTGTCCATTACCCTGAGGATAATAGATGGAAGACCAATGTTGAGTAATTTTAAACTTAGAGCATAGCTCTGTCAAATCCTTTTTTTTGAATTATCCCCCATTATCAGTGATTATTGCTGAGGGTACACCATGCCTGCAGATGATGTAGCTGAGAATGAACATAGCTACTAATTTTCCATTGGCAACGGTGAGAGGAACTGCCTCCACCCACTTGGTAAAATAGTCTGTAGCTGTAATTATGAACTTATGTCCATTTGAGGATGAGGGATAAATCTAACCCACCAAGTCAAAGGCCCATTGTTGAAATGGCTAGAAAGTAATGAAGGGAATAAGCTCCTTGGATGGAGCATGAATCAGATTGCCATGTAGTTGACATTGTTTGCAAGACTTAGCAAACTGTGTAGCTTCCTTTTCCATATCTGGCCAATAGTAACCAGCTCTAATAAGTTTACGAGCCAATGTCAAGCCATTAGAGTGAGACCCACAGATGCCTTCATGCACCTCTACTAATGCACGTTTGGACTCATCAGGTTCTAAACACCTAAGGAGGGTGCCGTCTAGACCATGTCTATACAAGTCGTTAGCTATGATGACAAATCGTGAAGAACTATGGATTAAGTAATGTTTCTCATTCCAGGTGTAAGTGTCTGGAAAAATCTAGTCATGAAGGTAGGAAAAGATATAATGGTAGTGAAATGAGTCATGTCCAATGACAGAACAGATCATCCGGGAATCAGGGGAGTCATAGGCTGGGTAGCGTAACATATCCACTAGGAATTCATGTCGAAAATCATTTTCTAGCATCTGTAGCATGGAGGCAAGAGTAGCCATGGCATCAGCTACTTTATTATATGCCCTTGGAACTTATTGAAATGTGATGTGAGTAAAATAATTTTTGAGGTCATCAACCAACTGTTTATAAGGCACCAACTTGTCATCCTTTGTCTGATAGATATCATTTACTTGTTTGATGACTAACTGTGAATCTCTAAGAACATTGAGTTTGTCTACTTGTCACTCAAGGGAGATCTTCATACCATTGATTAGGGCTTCATACTCAGCAATATTATTTGTACAAGGAAACAACATCTTATATGCTTTTGGTAAAGAGTATCTTTGAGGTGTAATGAACAGTATTCCAGCACTTGACCCCTGTTGGGTAAACAAACCATCAAAAAACATAATCCATGATCGATGTGTGAGAAGTAATATGGACTCATCTGGAAATTCAATGTGCAATGGTTGATGATCTACTAGAGGTGCTTCTACCAATTGATCTGCTATTACCTATCCCTTAATGGCCTTTCTTTCAACATATTCAATATCAAATTTACTAAGAAGCATGACCCATTTAGCCAGTCTACCTGTGAGGGTAGCTTTACTGAGCAAATATTTTAGAGGATCAATTTTAGCAATTAGGCATGTAAAATGAGCTAGCATATAGTGCCGCAGTTTTTGTGAAGCAAATACCACTACAAGGAAAGCCTTCTCTATAGAAGAATATTTTATTTCATATGAGACTAGAGTTCTGCTAATGTAATAAATAGCCCTTTCTTTGTTGTGCTAATCTTCTTGAGCCAATAGGATACCCAATGATGTATCCATAGCAGAGATGTAAAGTATAAGTGGCTTCCCATGAATAGGAGACATCAACATTGCTAGGTTTGCAAGATACTGTTTGATTTGTGTGAACCCTTCATCACATTCTTTGTTCCATTGATAAGCCACACCCTTGTGCAAAGTCTTGGTGAATGGTTGTGACTTGTCTGCCAGTTGTGAGATAAAATGCCAGATAGACTGTAGTCGGCCTTGAAGTCCTCTCATTTGTCTAATATTCTTCGGTGGTGGAATTTCCATGATAGCTTGTACTTTTATAGGATCCACTTCGATGCCTTTGGTAGAGATGATATAGCCAAGCAATTTTCTAGATGTTACGCCAAATGCGCATTTCTTAGGATTGAGCCTCAAACTGAACTGTTCCATATGATCTAGTATAGGACCTAGATCTGTAAGATGCTTCTTTCGGTGCATGCTCTTAGCTAAAGTGTCATCCACATAATCTTCCATTGTTTTATGCATCATGTCATGAAATATAGTAGTAACAGCTCTCTAATATGTAGCATTAGCATTTTTGAGTCCAAAGGGCATGACATTCCAACAGAAAGTGCCCTAGGCACATGTGAAAGCAGTTTTCTCTTGGTCCTCTGGCGCAATTTTTATTTGGTTGTAGCAAGAGAAACCATCCATTAGTGAGTACATTTCATACCCTACTGTCATATCTACAATCATATCAATATTAGACAATGGAAAATCGTCCTTAGGGCATGCCAAATTCAAGTCTCTAAAGTTTGTGCAGAATCATATAGATTTATCATGTTTTGATACTGGAACAATATTAGAGATCCACTCGACATAGTCAATTACTCTGATAAACACTGCCTTAAGAAGTTTCTCCAATTTAGCTTTGACAAGTAGAGCTACATGTTGATGCATTTTGTGAAGCTTCTGCCTGACAGGCTTGACACCTGGTGCAATGGACAAATGGTGCATGATTAGATTAGGGTCTTATCCTGACATGTCTGAATATTTCCATGCAAATTTTATCTTTTTGCTTCTGAAGAATGTAGTGAATTCCTCTCATTCTACCTCTAATAGTGATTGTGCCAAGTGAATGATCTGAGGTTATGCCTCTGTACCCGAGTTGATAGGTTGAATTGGTTCAATAAGCACAGATGATCTCTCTTGGAAATGACTTAGAAGCGCATCAAGTATCTCATCCTCGAGCACCTCAGAGAGGTTTTCACCCTTGGATACATCTGTTATTTTGACTTTTTTAGGCTTTGATACTGCCACAATGTGGTTTTCACCATTAGAGGGCCTATTTTTTCTTCTTTTTATTTTTTGACTAAGATACTTGATGTCAGCATCAGTCATGTCGACACTTTCTTTGCTAGTGGAGGACGTTACAGGTTTGATAGCATATAGGTAATAGGCAAGAGCATAATCATTTTGGAATGTAAGGACTTCATTAGATGGGGAGGTAGAGTTCCAATCTATAAGCTCAGGATGGCAAAGTGAAAGAGGAGTGACAGGTTCAAGTACGTTCATAGTATAATCATCAAAAGTATGGACAAGAAAGTTGAGACCTAAACCAATCTCATCTAGAGGTGTAGTCAAATTCCTTTGATTCCTAGTGACCATAGCAGATGACATGTTAACATATATGGAGTCAGACTCATGTGACCTTACACTAGACCCTTCACCTACTTTGAGAAGGTTTTCATATGCGTTAGCTGTATTTGTATCTCTATCAGAGGTGGCATATGACAAGCTGTCAAACTCATATTCATGGGAGTCTGTGTCATCATTAGGTGTCATGTCAAGAACATGAGTGAAGTCAACCCTTTGTCCCCAGTTGGGATGAGTTCTACCTAGAACCTCTACTATGGGCAGATGAGCACCTTTTGACCTAGGTACCTCATTAGTGTTTGTAGCATCATTTGCCTCTTGTGTAATGAGAAGTGACTGGAATTCCTAGTCAAACTATTATTGAAAGTGTGGTGGTATGTATAAATCACCCTGATGACTTGGATTTAGAGTATATATTTCTTCCCACTCCTCATAAGTTAATGGAGCAAAGGAAGTGGTGTTATTAGAATCGCTGTCAGTGTTTACTGTACTGACACGCGGTATAAAGTTATCTGGCTCAGCAAAGAATGTTGTCAGGTCTAGAGGAATAGGATAAGGAAAACTATCCTCATCAGAACTGTCTTCAAATTCTCCAGTTTTAGATATTTCTTTAGGTATTGGTTGTTTCTCTTCTCGATGTACAAACTTGTTTATACCCAGTTGAAATGTGAGTTTTTGGAAGCCTATACCTATAGAGTCACGTGCTCTGCGACCAATAGCTTCAAGTGGTGCAATCAATCCCTTATGATTTGCACCTATGGGACCATTTCCTTTATATCCAAAATATTGCATAATAGATAGACCTTTGCCATATTGCTCAGGTTTTATGTCATAAGGAGGAGTGGTTTGCTCAGAATTGTCTTCTCCTTTATAGATCCAAGCTTTGATAGCTTTGTCTTTAGCTTCTTCTTCTAATGGTACTGTGGCTTGTACAAAGGTACCACAATCCTTTGTTGGAGGAGGAACCACATAATGTTTAGTGCTCTTAGAAGGTCTCCCAAAAGAACATGGAGACAAAGGCAAAGATGTAATAGATAGAACAAGTTCAATCTGATATCCTCCCATATTAGTTTCTTTGAGTGTCAAACTCTTTTCCATTTCTTTTAATTTATTATCAAGGAGTTCAATAGATTCTCTGTTGGTAGGCACAAAGATGTCAGAAAATTTGGTGAGGGCATTGTAATCATAGCATGTGTTAGCAGGTATAGTCACTTTAGATCCTTGGAATGGGAATTTAATGCATTGATGGTATGTTGAAGGGACATCCTGCATTTCATGGATCCATGTCCCGCCTAACAGAATATTGTATGCCAAAGGGATGTCAAGCACTTGACAGATAACATCTCATTCAATAGGGCCAACTCTGATTGGAAACCCAACTAGCCCCTTGGATTTATGTTCTTCCTCATCATAGGCCTTAATAGTAATATTTTTGCGAGCATCAATGCAATATTTTCCATAGCCTAACTTAGTAAGGAAACTAGCAGAGAAAATATTGAGGCCAACGTCATTATCTATGAGAACATGACGAACATGCTTCAGACCAATCATGACATCAATGTGCAAAGGGTTATTATGTGGGTGACTCAAAGAATGGTCATCTTCCTCAAAGAAAGACAAGTAATGTGAGGAGCTCAAGTGACCTACCATGGATTGAAACCAATTGAGATCAAGATCTTTTGGGACATTTGCCTCGGTGAGGGCTATGTCCAAGATTTCCCTGTGAGCAGGGGAGATTTTTAGGAGATCAAAAATAGTTATCTGAGCATTAGTACGTTGCAATTGATCGAGAATGCTGTAATTGGCAGCATTAGATGAGGAACCCACTTTTAGATTCTTATTGGTAGAGTCAACCTTAGCTTTGTCTAAAGGTTGAGTTGATGTAGATAGAGAAGGCTCAGGGCCTTTGATGATGATCTTAGCACGAGATTGAGTAACAACATTAGCGCTAACTTGAGACTGCTCTTGTTCATAAGACTGAGGCATAGACCCTCGCAAAATGATAGGTGTTTTGGACTTGGAAGTATCTTCCCTTCCCTTGAGAATGATGACATTACAATATTCATCATCAACAGGTTCAGCCATATTAATGACATTGTCGTTATTGGTGTATGTATAGTTGACCTTAGCATCAGTATTTTTGTCTTTAGATGATTCACCTTTTCCATGAGGAGGAAATGGATCTTTGAAAGCTTGGTGATCATAATTTTTGTTATGACCTCCCACAGCAATAACCTCACTATCAATGAGATCCTGGATTTTATGCCACAATTTAAGACAAGTAGCAGTTTTATGACCTTTGTTTTGGTGAAAAATCACAATAAGCGGATTCATTCCACCAAGAGGGTCTTGGTTGCGGATCATAAGGTCGTGAATTATCTAGTGGAGTGAGTAAATGGTTGTCCAAGAGAATCTTGTAAACCACCTCAAGAGGTTCTCCTAAAGGAGTGAATTCATGCTTGGGTCTAGGAGCCCAAGGTTTAGGTCCAGAAAATTGTGAAGTACTTAGTTTGGAATCTGCCACAGCCTATTCAGTGGCTTTGGCTACTTGCATCATGGTAGTGAGATTAAAGGCAGCCTTAGAAGGCTTAGGAGTCACATTGTCTGCAACGCCATCATTCACAACATTTTGGTTCTTGTTGGGAAATTTGGGTTTATCTTTGCTTGAAGAGGAAGACCCTTGTTTATTTTCCTTGTGTAAGGTTAATTCTCCTTTGTTGATCATAAATGTCTCGATTCGTACAACTTGTTTAATCATGTCATCAAAGGTTAGAGGACCTTGTAGCTGTACTTGATACCCAAAGTTGGGGAGAAGATTATCGAGAAAGATATCCAACTTTTCAGATTTGGGTGTCTTGTTGTGTATAAAGTTGTCTCCATCTTTGGAGAAACACCAAGAAGGATTCCCCATGATTTTGTTTCAAGTTGCAAAGATCTTGGATATGAACCGGATGTTGGATGTTGTGAGAATAGTGTTGTAGAAATAAATTGGCAATTTCGTCAAAATTTTTGATGCCAGTTGGTAGTCTAGAGAACCATTCCATAGCTGACCCTCCCAAAATATGTAGGAAAAGATGCATGAGATAGGTTGTGTCGTGTATGAACTCCATGGAGAGAGCACCAAACTCTCTCAAATGGTCTTGAGGGTCAGATGTACCCAAGTATTTGTCATATTTAGGAAGTTCAAATCCTTTGGGAAAAGGAGGCATCCAAAGGTATTTGTCAAATGGGAAAGGATAGATTCTTTCCAATGTGAATTGTGTGATAGGTTTGTCTTTCTCTTTCAAGAGTTGAGAGAGTCGCTCTTACATAGTTTGCATTTATTTTCGCAAGTGGGATTTTTTATTTTCTTCCTCTTTCTCAACTTGTGTTTCTACATCATAGTTGGAAGGTAACTTAGCCCCTTGATTGGCTAGTTCAAGAATGTATTTCTCTTTCTCCTCAAATAGGAGAACTCCCATCATCCTACAGAAATCTTTATTAGCACGAGCTTGTGAAATTTCTTCTTGAGTTATTTCTGTTTCTACATTGTTATGGGGGTCTTGAGAATGGGATTTACCCCAAGTTTTAAAGAGGCCAACTCTGCTAGCCTTACCTGATTGGTTATGATCTGTCATCTTGCTAGAATGCAAGGATTCAAGGTGTAAAGACTCGGTATGAAAAGATTGAGTGTTCTCAAAATTTGGGTCTTCTTGGAGAAAAGGATTTTTAACCCAACTAATATCCACTAGAAATTACCACTTTTTGTAAGGTCGGCATACCGGGGAAGGAGATTGAGATGATTCCTCACTAGATGTAGCCGACAATGGTGTGGAAAGAATAGATTCGTCTTGATTGATTGAAGGAAATGTTTTTCCACTTTGAGTTATGACAGTCATAGACAAAGTTCGAACAAGGAATGTGAACTAGGACCAAACTTGAAACTGTCTCAAAGTAATTGCATAGAACATGCCAAAAGGTGAAGTATCCTTGGTGCAAATCATTGGAGATGAGGCTAGAACAGCCAAGAGATGACTATTGTGACACAAGGCATGACAACACAGATGAAAGAGACCAAAGAGATATAAGACGAGACCAATTTAACCAAGAATCACATAATTCTCAACCCAAGAAACAAAGTTTCAGACTGTGTGAAGATGGAGGGTAGAAAAATAGACCCATATCAGAGACCAAATTTGACAAAAGTACACATGACTGACATAAATTAGCTTTCTATTTTGGAGAAAAAACTCCAGACTCACATGAAGAAATTCTCTTTCGCACAAATATTCTCACCGACGCGCGTGAAACTTTGTAGTATCACACGAAAAATGACACCAGACTGGTGAAGAAAAAGTGATAGAATAACAACACTATTTACAAATGTTGCGCAATAGTTTACAGTGTATCGCGTGAATATTCTCAAAGAGTGATGTGAAGATTGGGAAATGTCACGCGAAACTATGCAAATTTTGACAAATGAATTTTTATAGAATCAGACATTTGAGACCAGATTGTGTTTTCCAAGATAAAATCATGTTGTTATCCGAAAGATAGTTTAAGTTACAGATTGTTTTGGACATGTTCAAGATTGACAATTTGTGTGTTTTTACGATAGTTTCGATTGTTCAAATGATACACACACGCAAAACACATTAAATAGAATTTTTGTAGTACCAGAATAGGAACATCACAATCCTAGGATAGCCAGGATAGTATCTGTTGAATCCCCACTTGAACCAAAGTTTAGCTATGCCTACTCTTAGTGGACAACTTAAAAGCTTGGAGGCACGGGCTCCTCCTTACATGTGCACTCACTTCTCAGGCACACCAAGCTTCAAACCCCAAAGGAATTGCTTCCCAAAGGGCTGTTGTCTCTACTAAGAGAATTAAGAGTGTGGGGTGTCTTAGTTGGTCTCTGACCTTCCGCACCAATAGATAGAGGGTTTTTGGAAACTAGAACAAAAGTTTGTAGTAAGGACATCCGTTCAGGTGGTTGTGATCAAGTCATTTTCCCAATTAAAGGGGCTTTCCCAATCCTTTCAAAGTAAGGCTTTCACCTTAACGATGTCGGGACTTTAACGCATCACTAGGGTACTAGAGGAGATTTTGGTTGCCACAACAAATTCACACATGTCTATTGTGACATTAATCACAATAGTATTTTTTGTATACCGGTTTGGAAGGGCTTGGCTTTAGCCTGTTACCGGTTGGGTATCCACTCTCACCGGCTCTGCTAAAGCTCTCAGGAGGTAGCCACTCTAGAAGAATCACATGAATTTCTCTTACACCCAAAATCTATAAAGGAAAGGGGAGAGGATACGTTCATGTAGTTCTTAGGATTACAATCTAAAAAACACTTCAATCACGCAAGATAGTGATTCATTTTAAGCACCAACTGAAGTGTGTTTTAACTACTAAAAACAGACATGAGAATTTGTGAAAACATAAAAAGGTCTTTGACAAACATCCTGCAATAAACCCATTAGTAGTTTATGATGGATTTTCTTTATCTTAGCAACCTGCAAACCACTGTTAAGTTGTTTCAAAAGATAAAATCAGAGAAACACAAATGTCAGAAAATAGCAGATGGTTAGAAAACCGAGACAAGAAAATATCAAATGAAAGCTCTGGTGTGTAATTTCACACAATGATTTATACTAGATCATGCGAAGAAGTACAAAGAGCCACACAAAGAACTAGAAAGTTCATGCGAGATGCTCAGAAAGCTCATGCGACATTGAAACAGAGCAGTATGGAAGTACGGACAGAATGCAAAAAAATGAAAAAAAAATGAAATGAAATGAGGCCAGAAAAGAAATGTACCTACCCCACGGTGGGCACCAGAAATGTATGTGGTAAATTTGGCCTTGTTAAATCACCATACACTTCAACATAGTCCTTCTTCACCATATACATGCAAGAATGAATATGAGATTATTCATCCTACCTGTCTGTGTGATTCGACCTGTTGCCTTCTATCCAGACGGGGTTTTTGAAATAGCTCTCAGAACGAGAGTCTCACAACCATAGACCAATCTAGGAACAAAGGATTTTTCTCCATGAATGCAAATACAATACAAAGTTATTCTAAGATTTGAAAGATGCAAGGCTAATCTAAGACATGATTTCAATGCAATTATTCTAGAAATTGAAAGTAATCTATTGCAAAATGAAATTATTCTATATGAGACTATCAAGAAATGTGGCAATAATTCAGTATTCTAACAATGCATGAAAGTAAGTGGGGGTTTTGAATGAGGAATGAGAGTTCTTTAATAGACTCAGAGATGATCAGAATATAAAATTTCCTCTTTGAAATAAAACAGATAGAAAAACCAGTCTAGAATAGAAAGCTTTATTTAAAAGAATACAATAAACTATTTTCTCTCTGCTTTAACTATTTTCTTTCTTTGATTTTAATAGTTTTATTTGATTTTTATTATTTTCTTCTCTTTAAAGCACAATTAATTCAAAGATTATATTTCTAAATAGAAGAAAGATTTTTCAGAGAATATCCAATTAATTAAATAAATATGACCTCATAAATAGGTTTTTCTTAATTATCTAAATATTTAAATTCAATTATTGAAAAGAGGATATTTATTTAATAATTAAATATAATTTAATTCCTTTGTATGTGTTTTAGGTAAAAGGGGTGAATTTAATTTAATTAGAGTGCTAGGAATTTATTAATTAAATTAATTCGATCATAAGGTTTGTTTAGCCAAATAGATATTTAGGAATTAAATATAATGTATGATTAATGTAGATTTAGGATTTTCTACATTTGACACTTAGGTCAAGTAGAGTCAGTCAAAAACTTAGAACTGCCTAGTAAAATAGGACTTTGATGATTCAGAAGAATAACAAAGGCAACAAAATTGGTTAGGGTTGCAAGATGCCAATTTTGGGGTATTACACCTAGAATGCCAAATCTCTGCTTAGGATATTTCCACACATTCACCAAGACTCCTATCAATCTTCCTGACCTAACCTAGGTCATTCTAAACTCATCCCAATACTTCGAGACTCTCTACCAATCCAATTGGTCAATATTTCACTAGGAGGCCTAATTCCCAATTCCCTAGTAGGTCTATTTTCATAGTTTTAGGGATATTACTCCAAAAATACCAAAATGACCACACACAAGACCTTGAAAATATTAAAGGTATCAACCAAAACTGTCAAAATCCAAAACCTTGACCTCTAGAAGCTCTCATAACCCTAGTTTCTTGCAGCCCTTAGATTTCAGCCTATTAATTAGGCTTCTGGACCAGTCAGCATAAATAACTAACAAAATGATCTCCAATATTTGATTCACCTCCTTCCACCTTTGAATCCTTTTAGGAGACTATGAAGGGCATCTGAAAATCCCACTAAGTGCTTCCCAAAAATGTTATGAGTGCTTAATCAAACTCCTTCTCCCTGTCCTAGCTGACCTGGACTCACTAGTCAGCCATAGGGCTTCCTACTTGGCCTAGGAGATCCACTGCAACTGTAAGTAAAGAAAAAAAAAACCTATCTACAGACTCTAACCCTACTTCCCCCATGATTTTAGTCAATTCCATCAGTGGGATTCTAGGGTAGGGCCATTTCTATCTAAATAGTACTGTATTGTCACTTACAAACCAGTGACCTTCAAAAACTTGTAACTTAAAACCTAATGAACTTAAAAGAAACATATCTAATCCATATGAAAGAGAATTGAAATCATTCCATCCCCATGGGACCCAATCTGCTCTGCCAATCCATACACAACCATACAGTAGCAAAGAAACAATGCAGAAAGCTAGTAAACAGTTATAGTCATCTGTACAAAGGTCTAAGAATTAAGTGTTGCAATATAGAATCTCATTAACCATTCCAAAACATTGAATCCATGCTCATATACTGAGCATGGGGTAGTTATAGCCAATCTAACTACATTTTTCCATTTCTTGCAAAAGTTGTTGGAGCAACTTTCAAAGTTGCTAGCAACTTTTTGCACTTTGTGCATTTTGACTTTCCTTGTCATCTCGATGAGTGATTTTGACTTTGATGACCCTAGATAGGATATGTAGGGTCATAAAACATCCCTCAAACCCACATTGCCTTAAAATATCAACTTTTCCCAAATTAGCCAAAAGTGACCCTAATTCACCTAATGAGCACTAAGGCTCTTACAAACATGAATTCAACTTGTCATTGCATCTGACCCCTTGGAAATTATTCCAACACACACACACACACACACACACACACACACCTAAGACAACCCTAAATCACACCAAAACATTAAAAAGGGAGGTGCCCTGCACCAAAATTGTAAATAATCCTTGCACAAACTCTGACGAATGAGTACGATCATCATTGATATAGAAGTGGTACTCTCTTATAACCTTTCTATCCTCCTATGTACTATCATGTGCATGAATTCAAATGATATGTGTATAAAAATTGTAACTTGTGTAGAGTGGTAATACATAGTTTGTACTTCATTTTGATAGAGACAATAGTACTGAGGGAAAAAGTGTCCTTACACAACTTGAACTAATCATCTAACCACCTTTCTCTATACATATGACCTATGTACTCATAAACTAGTTTCTCTAGAAAAATCTTCATATAATCATCTACGCATATATCCTTTTTCACTAACTCACACCTCTTTAATTCTTTTCCATCTTTAATACCATATGTGACTGACTTGTATTTTATAATGGAAACTTGTTTCTTGCCAATTTCATGTGTGCTATCTAGATGTATGCATTCATGCAACTACTGCAAACCACCACATGTAGAACAAAAACCTTTCAAACACATCATATTATAATAAATACACCCATCATCTTGTTTACATAGTACACTTGAAATAAATTCTCTTGGTGACTTAAGAGGTGCTTGTGGACTACATTCCTAGAAAACATTGTTAGTGTACAAAGTACAACATACATGGCAATAAATATCATAATACATGGAAAATTCAATATGGACCCTATAAAAACATGTACTATGTGCATGATTAATCTAAACATAAAATGGTTTTTTTTATTTCAAAACATCTTTGGCTAATTATAATCTAAGGAAAGCTTTGAAGAAACCTTTCGTAAAATTGTGTTTGATTCATATCTAAATAGTATTTTGGATGTGGCTCACGATTTGTAAATCCAATTTTCCTTCTAACAATATCTCTTTTATTGGGGGAAACCCTTGTGTTTTCATGCCAAAATGTTTCAATCACCTCTCTTAATGCATCAACAATAACCTTGTCCTTGCATGGGATTCTACCTAAGAATTCCTAAAGAGAATTATTGTTAGGATCTTAAATTTTCTCTTGCCTCTATGAGGCATTGTGTAATGTTGTTCTACTTATCCTTAATGACTTGCTTGTTTTTCTTATTAAATGCATTTTTTTCATTTTCTTTCCCACTATGGTTGATGTGAGGAGACATCGAGTAACATTAGCATCTTTACTACGTGATTTGGAATGGTATGCATCAAATATATTTTTCATAATGGTTCTTTCACTATTATTTTTCGATGTTCTTAACCCCAAAGTTTTCATTGTCTCTCTAAATTTAAGATTTTTAGTCATTTCAACAACTAATTGGCATCTTCCACTTTGATTTAAGTTTTCAAAATATTTTTTCCACATTCTTCTAACCATTCTTCTACATGTTCTTTCAGAAATTTTATCCTCCACATCATTCAAAATATTTTCATCAATGTCAATTAGAAACTTTGGTTTTCTATGAATTATTCTAGGAGGTGTTAATATTGGTGCATTCTCTTTGTTTTCATTACATGCATTACATGCATTAATCACATCAAATTCAATTGGTGTATCTTCTTCAATTTCATTGGGTGCATTCATTATGTTAGGTCTTTTTCTTGCAGGTTCTTAATACAGTATGATTACTTAAACCTTATAATTCCAGTTTATAACTTATGCAATATAAAGCCTAATTGATGAGGGACTAATTCATCCTTCTACTTTGAGATCCAAAAGTTGAGGCGGGTGTACCTTCAAATGATTATTGATTCTCAGTATCTGTGATAGTGGATTAGGGCTTTCACTGATTCATCTATTTCCTCTTACTGCATCAATTAATAGAACAAGATGATTATTACCAATTTTACTTAGAGATTAATAAGCCAAACCATGAACATGACCATATAAAAAATTAGTGAGATAAGGATTCTCATCCTTCTTCCTTTTGGAGTTCTTTGAGCTTAGGAGGACTAACCTAATGATTCAATCTTTAAGGAATCAATAAACTAAATTGTATCCTCTAATACAATTACTTAAACATATAAACTCTTTATAATTGAAATGTAAATTATTGATTTCTTTAATATTGGATGATGATTAACTGCTTGCCAAACCCTAAACCAATGCCTAATCCTTCAGGAAAAAGTCAATATCAAATATAAATCCAAAATAAACTGATTAATGAAAACACATGGAGTTTAGATAGAATGCCTTAAAGACTACCCTTTCACTCCCACACCTATGTTATCAAATCCTTACACCAATTTTTAACTCTTTGGAATTACCTAAAATAATTACTCTTCCCTTGAAAGAACTTATAAGTAATTGCACAATTACCTTGTAACTGGTATATCTAAGATGCCTTGCAAATTAAACATACAAGAGTTTAAACATAAATATAAAGAGACAACAAAAGATATAGAATAGAAACTTCAATGTATTTTATTAATATGTTACTGCTTCAAATACATTCAATAGACAAAAATCACGAAGCTCAAACAAAATTGAGTAGTCTTCCTTGCAATTATATTTCACCTCCCTTACAAATATGTTGTATCTTGCTATTTATAGAGTCTAATCCACCTTGGAATCCTTAAAGACTAAGGATGCAAAAAGCTTTGGATGGCTTTAGACCTAACTCTAAAACATACTAGAAGACAAAATAGAATAAGACCTTAAGCGATGGAAGGACAAAATAGGAGGACAATCAGATTTGATCTTAAAATCTTTGATAGATGGCACCTTTGTCTATAGATATTCTCGAAAGACTCAAATATTTATTGTGAGATCTAGTGACTGCCATTACAAACTAACTTACACTAGTCTTTCTGATGACTAACCTCCCCGTGCTCAAAGATCAGGTGCCAGGTGTCTCTTTACTCCTCATCCAGTATGTCTAGGTCAGTTGTTGTAGGATTCTTTTTCTTGGGCTTAGTGAGAACATCCCATTTTGCAACCTCTGCCTCTGTAGGCCCATTAAAGCTCTGAATTCTTTCCAATTGTGCCTTACGTCTTTCCCATCTTGCATCTGTTATGATTTTGACATCTGTAACAAACCTGTTAAAGTCTATTTCAGCCTTAAATGCCTCATCTAAGGTTTTATTAAACCTTTACATATCCAATTCATCATTTTCAGAAATAAATGCCTCTTTATTAGGTAGTAATGCATCAAATTATGAGCCTCTTCATACCTCTACTACCTTGATATGATCATCTTCTCCCTTTATTGGAGAAATAAAATTATTGAAATTTGATCCAAACATGTTGACGCTAGATTCAATCTGATTTGCCTTTCCCTTGAAGAAAGACAAGGTTACCCCCAACTTGCTCAATCTCCTCACCAACTTGTGTTACAATTTCTCGAAGGTTTTCATTAAGTGGTTTTAGCGATGCTAATCTCTCAAATAAATTTGTCCTTACTAACCAGGTCCCAAAATAGGGGTTCAAAGTTGAAACAAAATTAGTTACCTCAATTTGTAAACCAGGCAACTTATTGTAAGCACCATGCACTAGATCACCTTTATCTTTCAACATATTGATCCTATGTTGAAATATATTCAAAAAGGATTCCAAAGACACTTTTTTCTTCTCACTATCCTTCTTCCCTGTTTGCTTATCAATGTCCTTTACATCTTCAGTCTGTACCAATGCATCAACAACTTGCTTAGGCTCAGTAGGAGTAGTCTCAGGGATCTCTATTGGAAATATTCAGGACTAACCAAGTTACTGAGAGGGGAGGGGTGAATCAGTAACACTTAAAACTTTTAAGTCATTTCTGCACTTGTATATATTTAACCATTCATTCATCTAATCTACTGCAAGCATGAAAATGTAATC
>MU225158.1:282979-302714 GCA_018584345.1 Thuja plicata
CATACAAATTAATAACATAATCTTATTCTTAAGTCGGCCTTACATAAGTAAACAAAATATTACTGAGTCGGTAGAAGCTCGGTTCCTCAAGCTAGCTCGGTGATCTTCTGATACTCGGCATCCACTATAATACTCGGCATCATCATGCTCTCGGTAAGATTAGAAGCTCGGTCCATACTAGTCCCGAAGTGTAGCTTGGAACACGGTAGCTGTGGTGACTTGGTAGATATAGTGTCACTCGGTAACCGCTGGTGACTCGGTGATAACTGACTTCTCGGTTGGCTTCAACTGATGACTCGATAGTTACGGTGAAGCTCGGTGACTACCGTCTGCTTGGTACATGTTGCTTTTCTCGGTAACCGCTGAACTGTTCATATGCTCGGTGACCACTGTTCTGCTCGGTATGAACTGTTTAACCGTTGAATGCTCGGTATAGGCTGTGGACTGAGTGATGAGCTCGGTAAGCATTCCGAATCGAATAAGTGTTTTCACTGATGAAAAATATATCATAATTCCAACAATCTCTTGTAACTTCACATTCATCTCTGCTACTAGCTTCTCTAGTACATTGATCATTATTAAGCCCAACTCTCTATCTTGCACTACAATACTTGACTCATCAAACAACTTTGGATATCTTTTAGACATCTATTCAACTTTTGCTTCATTGAGATGAGAAAATTCTGTAAGATCCTGTGAAATTTCCAAATCTCTTGTGTTGTGGATGGACCATATGATTTTATCTCCATCCATCTTTTCTTGTATATTTATCAGTGATGTATTTTGGGTCTTGGGAGCTAGAGCCCACATTGCTAAGGTTTGGGACTATGCATTGTATCCAAATCCTTTAATCATCTCACCCACTTGTGTTTCTGAAGATAATTTGACATCTGACTGCCTTCTAATTTGATCTATGATGAAAGATGAAGCCAGATCCCATCCCTCTACAAGAAGAATTCCACTAGAATTTACCAACTATCTAGCTTCATCTAAGGTCATATTTTCCAATTCATGATCATATTCTTGCAGAGCCTGCAAGGCTTCACTTGTTACTGTCTGTCCTTCTCCTAATTGCAATTGTGAACCCACTTGTTGTTGTTTTCCCCAGATGAGAAATTCCTTGAATTCCTTAGTTTTTATGAACTCATCATCACTAAAGAATTGTTCTTTTTGTAGCTCCCTTTCATCTTGACATAATAAGAGAGGAATTTCCACATTCTCTTCAATATCCTTTATTTTCTTCTTACCTTCCCTTATAAATTTTTTGAGATGATGATCATAAGCTCTAGTACTAGTGAATAGTGCACTCACTTTATCTTTTTTCTTCTTCTGTGTCCTAACATTAGAAGGCTCCCTTGTTTCCACCTTTTTCTTCTTCTTGGGAGGTTCAACAACTACATCAGCCTCTTTTTCTTTAGTTAAATCCATTATACCCTCCTCTGTTTAAGGTGGGTGATCCATTGGTGGAGGGCTATTTATTGAATAACTACTATCACTATATTTCAAAGAATATTTCTTATTAGGATCTCTTTCCTTATCTTCTATCTACTCCTCCAACTGGTTGCATAGTGTTCCATAAGATTCAATCATTTTATCTAATCTTTGCAAATAAGGCATATCTGGGAAGTAACCCCCAAAAGGGATCCCTTTCTTCTTAAATTATTGTTCCAGATCCATCAGCTCTTGGAAATTCACTGTCCTACTAGTAATTTCATCATCTTCTAATATTTTCCTGATAAGGTCCTCCTTTTCACATTGCTCATGTACCTTAGTATTTGGAATAGTTGGTTTCAAGAGCTTCTTTGCACTTTGAATGAAACCCTTTGTATCAACATACCTATATAAGGCTACATTCATTCTAAAGCGACTTAACCATCTATTCAAAGGATCATATGCCCTCTTGCCAATTGTGAAGTCATCAACATTAAATTGCCGAGGTGTGAAGGTACCTTTTTTGTGTGGAGCCAAATGCTCCTTATCAGTCATCATGAGTTGCCAAATGAACTCCATAGCAGCAATCCTGGGTGGCACATTATAGGGAAGAATATGTGGTGGCTGGGAGCAACCATAAACTCTATTCAAAGTAAAATTCTTATTGCAGTAGAAGTCTCCCCAGTTGTGGTCTCCATTACATTTGTTAACAAACTTATAGGGCCTGAGAAGCTGTAAGACCTTGATTGGTAGCCTTGTCATATTGACTCCCAAACAACTTTTAATGGGATAAACGATCCAATTCTGGAAAGCACAGAACCCATTCTCCCTAGAAGTATAATTCCACACCCTCAACCAGAGTTGTATAGGGTTGGATTGACCTTGGTAGAATCTCCTAGGTATCAAATTGGGCTGGTCCATGATATTCAAGTTATAAAATCAAATCAAATGCATCAATAAAGAATATTGTAGAAATTTAGGGCTAGGTTCCTTCTTCTAGATATCTACAAACCCCTGATGGATTTTATCAATCACATACTGGATATAATCACAGTCTGTGCTGACATGTGGACTCTAAAGGTCCAAAAAAATCATCAGAATATCAGAAGATATTCTCTCACTTCCCCCATCAACTCCTAGAACTCTACACAATGCATAGGAAATATATTTCATGTAGAAGGAAAAATCTTTGTAGAAGTAGGGTCTCGTGTTACTAGGAATGGGCACTATGTATTTTATGGTACTCTTAGGCACATGAATTTGAATCAACCTTGCCACAACACATGCTTCTCTTGTATATCTGGCTGCTAAGGCCTCCAGGTCTATCTCTCTAGTACAAGGGTTATAAATATTGAAATCTTTCATAAAGGATGCCCTATCTAAAGTGACTAGGGAAGTTCCATCACTCTTCTTGATGGTTTTGGAGAAGGGATCATACCTATTAGCCAATTCTAGTAATAAATATACACCTACAAACACATCTGGAACTATCATCTTGGCTAACCATGAAGTCCAAGGGTTCGACACAGGAACAAGACTATCACAATTCTTACGAAAGTAATTAAATAAGTGATATCCAAAATAATCAGGAGTTTTAAAATCTCTAACATAAGACATGTTATCACCAAGGTATTCATCACTTACCTTTTTTCCTTCATTATTCCCTGGTAGGAGAGACACAAATTCATCTAAGTAGTTTCTTTTCCCTTTCTGATCATCATCAATATCTCCACTCTTCCCACTGGTTGAAGCAACACTCACTGCCCAACTCATCTTGTTTGCATTGAACTGAAACAACACTAATCACATTCTTATTTCTTCACTCTAAAATTTGGGCCAATTTGTTCTTCTAAAAGTACTAAATCACTTATGGAATCTTTAGCTCCAAAATTTGAAACTTTGGTAAACTCAAATAAACAATGGTAATGCTTATTTATTCAGAGAAATCAATGCACCAATCTATTTGAAATCATGAATTTGTTATTCAATCACTTTTGCAATTACTTCTACATGCTTTGATATCAATTTCTCTTAGCCGTGGTGCCTGAGGTTGACAGGTTATCATTTTGAAAAAGGCCAATCAGAGTAATCATGAAACCTTATTTTATGCAAAATAAATTCTCAGCTTGATATGATTGGCTCACTTTATTACAACTCAACTACTTCTTACATGCTGTCAAAATCCTCTTGCTTTTATTGGCTAATGATTGTACATCACAGCGCAAGACAAAACTCTTACCTTTACCTTGTTTGTACCTTGGTTCTTTTTAGCACCTACGTGACTCCTTCATCTCCTTGTCATTGAGAGTCAGCTTTAACTCTAGTTTTGTCATGATATTTAACACTTACCACACGATCAACACTTTGATCAACGATTATCTCATAGTCGCTGAACAAATTTATTAACTCACATTTCATTCTAAGATTCCGTGACTAAAGCTTACCAATAACTCTGCTTTGACATTTGGTTTCTTTCGAGACTACGCGACTGTATAAATTTGAAGTCGCTGGAAGATTTACTTAACCATGAGTTTTATTAGAGATTACGCAACCATTGTTAGATCCTTTTTCAATCTGACAATTCATGTGAAATCTCTCATCCATCTTATACTTTTTGCATTTGATCAAAGACTTTGCAACTATCACTAGATCACTTTTAATCCAACGGTTTGCGTAAAATCTCTTTAGCTTTATCATTAACTGTAGTTTGTTATGAGACTTCATGACTACAACTATCTCTAAGTCGCTAGACAAGTTTAATAACCATAGGTTTATTCTGAGACTTTACATAAACCACAAATCTCTGGAATGATTTAGACATGTGTCCACATCTAAATCTTTACCTCTGAGTCACTGAACTTTCTCTAACCTTTTGACTTGTATCAGCAACTTAATGCCATCCATCAAATCTTCTCTCATCTATGGTTTAGATTTTCCCACTACAAACTCAATTGAACTTTGACTTAACCTTTATTAACCACAGTTCTTATGGATACTTAGTGACTAATTGAATCTCATTGTTGCTGAACAAGTTATCTAACTCAAGGTTTATAATGAGATTAAACGCCAGTCTTTGTATCTTTTTTTAATCTGAGGGTAGTCGTTGAATCTCTTGGAACTTTTTATCATCTGAACTTTTATCTCGTGACTAAACGTTGGCCATAGAATCAACTTTGAATTAGATGGTAGTCGCTAGATCTCATACAATTTAACTTAACCCTTGTTTTCTTTAGAGATCTTGTGAATGAGCTAATTTAACTCATGTTTTTAACCTTGGTACACTTGTGAGACCCTGCGACTGAAGAAACTCGAAGTCGCTTTATGATTTCTTAACTGAGAAGTTTATCTCAAGACTTCACGCCCACTGCATTATCATCTTGAAAATCAACGGCCATCACTGAATCTCATAAGATTTAACTTAACTCATGTTTCTTTCTAAGATCTCGCGACTGAATGAAAATTCAACCAGGCTCAAACTCTGATTTTCTTATGATACTACGTGACTGAAGACACTCAGAGTCGCCAAAGGATTTCTTAGCTTCAGGGTTTCAAATGAAACTTTGCACAAACCATAGGATCTAAATCTAAATCAATGACCCTCGTTAAATTGCTTAATCCTTGAAAGCATTTTCTTTTCTTCATGAGATAATGTGACCAAGCATTGCGCTGAGTCTCAAAACAAAGTGGAATATTATGAAAGTCTTAAGAGACATCACGACCAACTTTAAAACATGAAAAGGATCACATGACTTAAGTGATTCAGATTTTTTGAAAAAGTAACTGCAAAATAGAAGCGAATTATGTAGAACTAGGATTTTCTCTTAATATGAATGAAAAATGACCTAAGACCTAGGTTTTTTCACACTTTTTGATTTTATCATTCGGAGATCATCATTTGCAAGGAAAATTTGATAGCACTAGACATGAATTTGACAATTTATGCAAGAATCTGACTAGGAACTCAAACATTTTACAGAAAGATTTCAAAACTGTAAATACAACCAACACATTACATCAATACTAAATGGTGTATGTTCATCGCATTCATTAGGTGCATCCAAAGGATGCATTTGAATTGGTGTATGTTGATCATTTTGATATTGTGTATTCACTATATCAATTTGAATTTTTTCATGTTTGTCATGTTCATTAGGTGTATTAGATGAAGTACCTTCACATAATCTCCTCATACACTCCCTTTGTCTTTACTTTGCTTCCTCTCATTGTTCATTCGTTCCACTTTTATTCTTTCCCATTGTTGATATTGATTATCCTACACATCACATCACGATGAACATCCACAATCAAATAGAAAGAAAAAAAATGAGCATCATTATGCTATAATGTAAAGTAAGAATGATAAAATAACTTAAAAAACAAACCAAACGAAAAGAAAAAATAATCATAAAAAATGAAAACCTGATTGTTACTATCGCATAAATACCTGTGAAACAACAGTGGGACCTTGAAAAAAGTTGCAATGCTTATTTTTAGGTAGTTGGGAGTAAAATATTAAGACTTATTTATAACCCGTATGGGTTATGTAAACCTAAATACAATGTCTACATTTCCGCATAACCCATACGCGTTATGTATGACTAAATATTTTGGCCTTAGTTCTACATAACCCGTACAAGTTATGTAAAAATAGGAGAGAGAGAGAGATGCATGCATACTGATATATATACATATAGATACAAATATTATCTATATAAGTATATACATGTGTTTTGTATGGTAGGTTTACAAGCATACATTTTTATTTCTTCACAACCCGTGTGGGTTTTGGAGAGCTAAAAATGATGCTTTTTGTTCTACATAACCCGCACGGGTTATGTAGAACTCGAAATGGTACTTTTGTTTTACATAACCCATGCGATTTATTTAGCACATAGGAACCAGTACGCATTATGGGTTGGTAAAAGGCTTGGAAAATGACCCTAAGGCTTCAAATCTCATTTTCCCTCCTTTTTGCCCCTTTACACATTTTTTTTATCTTCCAAGATGATTTCTCAACTTCATCATCATCAGGTTTACAAATGATCAAGTGGGTATCTCTAAAATTACCACCATAATCTCACACATCTTCTCATCTTTCTAACCATATAAATATTTCTATTTTTGGACAACATTAGCATAGTAAGCTTTAATTTTATTTACCAGTGGCTTGACAGTCCCCAGAGACATATGTCTACCATTTTTTGAATACCTTTTGATATACTTGACCAAATTCAAAAAATATTACATATTACTATGATAATCCTTACAGGATTAGAAGTTGTCATTAGTATACAAGGAAACAGTTTTGGACCGTCAGTCATAGTGTACACCGATAGAAAGTTTTCAATGTAACTTGAGGAAGACAGTTCATAGTGTAAACCAAGAACAACAGATCATAGAGTAAACTGAGCACAGTCTTACAGAGACATCACCGAGAACAGTCTTACAGAGTCATCACCAAGTATAGTCTACAGAGTATACCAGGCACCAGTCTACCGAGAGATAATTTTATTCCCAAGAAAAGTGGATTTGAACTACATGTTAGCTAAAGCACTTTAGTCTTTAAATAATCTTTTTTCTTAGTTGGACAACCATTTCTTGAGGATCATGTAAAGCGTAATTGATGGATTTAATTAGTTTTTAAAACATGCAAACTAGGAGATCAAGGTCAAGTTGTAAACCTTTGATCATAGAGTTATCATTGAAAAGTGTGAAACCTATTTAGGTCAATTCATTGTATAAATAGATGTGTAATCAATAAGAATAGATGGATGTGATGATGATTGTAGCCGAAGAGCACATCTAAAGGATCAGACAAAGTTTTATGCAGAAGGAAAACAAAAGATGGAATCAGTTATCAAGAACAAGATTCAAGGCTACCGAGCAGGACAAAGGTATTTATCAATCACTATAGGTGATATTCATACATTGTGAACTTAAAGGATCTATACTTAGCAATTCAGGATTTCATATAATAAGGTCAACAATTATTTTTTACTGTATTCTAACAAGTGTAGAAAATAGAAGAAATCATTTAAGAAGGTGGATTTAACAATCCTTATGTAAATATCTTAACGGAGTGCACACTTAATTGTGTTGCTAAATCTCTTAACAAAGTAGACCTTAACAAGTCACAAAATGTTACTCCTAATAGGGTAATATCATCAAAAGTGATCAAACTTGTAAGCCTTAACTGGCCCCATTCTATTCTGCATATAGTGAAGTTTTTGTGGGTCTCATCCCCACCATAGTTTTTACCTTCTAACAGGGGTTTTCTGCATTACCAAATCTTGTGTCATGTATACTTACATTTCATGAATATTTACATGCAATTGAGTTTATGATTTGATATTACATGCATAAGGTAGAATTAGCACTATGGTCGGTAATGCAAGGAATTAATTACTAAAGGATTAAAGGTTAATTGATAAAAATTATAAGGGTACTGATTCACCCCTCCCCTCTCAGTACACACCATTCCATTATTTCAAAAATTGGTATCGGATATAGATCTCTTATTTGGAAAAGTTTAAACCACTTGAGAGAAAAGATCATACAATGGAAAGGTATAAGCTTGGAAAGAATATTAAGAATCAGAAGTTAGAGATACATATCTTCTATGGGAAATACAAAGCATCAAGAATCAAGATGAGAGAGATATTGGATGAAAGAAAATCTATGGCATCCCGCTTCAATGAAACTAACAATTATGAAGAAGAGATACCTGATTTGTTTGAGTCATCAGGATCTACATATAGCAATACATCAGACACATCTGAAGGAAGCATTACAAGTCTGAATGAAATCAATCAACATCTGACTGAAAAAGTAAAGATACTAAAAATAGGTCAAGAGACACAGATGGTAAGAATGATTGATGTCATGAATAATTATAGACAAGCTGAACAAGAAAGAACATTATCTATTGATAACAAGAGGAAGATCATTGAAAAGCTAAAAGAGAGAGAGATATAAATACAAAGACTTACTGAACATCATCATGAGATCACCAATCAAATAGTTCTTATGAGTCATGAGGCTAACTGAGTCAACATAGAACTCAATGGGAAATTGGAAGCCATTGGTGAGCTAAGAGAAGAAAATGAGAGACGAAAACATGAAGTAAGGATTCAAGTTTTCAACAACAACACAATGATATGATCAAGAAAGCTGAAGAAAGTACAAAAAGAATGGATGATTTTCTAGATGAACAAAGAAGAGCCAACAAAAATACCAGTCTAGAGTATATCAAGCATGGAGAATCATCTAAACAAGATGATAAAAAATATGTCCACACAAATCCAAGAGAAAAGTAGTCATGCAATCACTGTGGAAAACTAGGCCACACATCAAATGTTTGCAGGAGCAAAGCTAAAGGTATTCCTAAATCTACTTCTACATTCATAGGAAATTGTTATAACTGTAATAAGTATGGACATAAAGCATATGAATGTAAATATAAGGTAAAAAAAAACAAAGAAGGAATCCTACATGGATAAATATTGTCCTACTTGCAAAATGCATGGCCACACATCTGATGAATGCAAGAAAAATAAAAAGCAAGCATGGAAACCAAAAGAACAAGAAAATTCTCATCAATCGAGAAGAGGTGATAACTCATATGTTTGGGATTACAACACATGGGTAATTTACATGTAGCATGTGGTAGATATGGACACATAGCTGCAAACTACATGAGAAAATAGATGAGAAGGTCTAGAAGCTGGACTAACCCTGGAATGGCATGCTTACACTGTCATAAGGTCGGTCATTTAAGAAAGGACTACAGAGACCGAGTGACAAAGAAAATCACTTTTGCCAATGGAAATACCATTGAAGATATTAGGACATTAAGAAGTCAAATGAGGAGGAAAGCAACAAAAAATGACAATGTTGAAGCGAGCAATACAATTGGTAACACCTTATCCAATGGATTTGGTGATATCAGCACCCCAACCTAAGTAGAACAAGTAAGTATGAAACTACACTATACAAAGCTATATTTTACATTAGTTCCTATATAGATTGATAAAATGCCAAACTAGCATGAATAAAGATGCACTATAGTATTACTTGTTATGAATTTGTGAATCCAATCTCATCGGTCAATGCATACCGAGAATCGTCGATATACATATAAAAGATAAGTTGCTAGTATAAATAGAGCATCATTGGTAATCATGTAAAAGACAATAAAGTCTTTGCTACATACCGAGAATTGTCGGTAAACATGAGTTGATAGTATACACCGAGCATCATTGGTGAACATATGAAAAGTGAAACCAAGTTGACACTTACCCTGAGCATCGCATTCTAACCGAGGATGAAGTTGGTATATTCCTCGAGCAACTGCATCTTTGATCACCGAGCAGTAGGTGAAGAATTTATTGCCCCACTTAGGGAATCATCTATAAAAGGGTGATGAAAAGGTTATTCATTCACAATGCGATTAAGAGAGAAGAGTAGAATGAAGCAGAGTGAAATAGAGTGAAGAACATTGACCAAAATGTAGAAGGATTCATAGCGCACACTCATATCTACTCCGAATAGATTCACACCATCTACAACTAAACAAGTAACAAAGACTCATCGAGTTCACAGTGTGTTTACGGGAAAATCCCTAATTTCATAGAAACAATGGAAACCACTTCACGAGTTTCCAAAATCAAGAATGCTAAGGACAAGAAGGTAAACTTAATCAAGAACTCTACCTGAAGAACCCAAATACAAAATCTTCTTAGAGGTTGCTTCACAACCTGACGACGTTGGAGCATTCTCAAGCATACCACCTAGGGTTTTTCTCATCGAGGATGTTTGAGTGTACATCCATTGCAAAGTTGCAAAAATTAGAGATCTTGAAGTAGAAGAAGCTTACAAGAATCTTTGTAATGATGGAACCATAAAGGATGAACATAAACACATTGAGGTGAAAGGGCTGACAAATGCCCTAATGTTCCTAAAGGAATTCAAAACTGAGTGGATCTAGATAGTTCTTAGTTGGGTACATGACCAAAATATGTGGTTGGATGAGGTAAAACTGATTACCAAGGATGTTATACACGCAGTGACAGGTTATCCAGTAACGAACAGGGCAAAAGCACTCAAACATCCTCCTCGCCCTGACATAGAAAAGATGGCAGATGCAATATGGTATGGTATAGGTTTAAAGATAAATTCCATCATTGGTCTAGAAATGAAATTTAGTGCATGTGTATTGGGATACAAGATATTCCAAGCCAGTCGATTAAACAACATTGCATGTGGAGTAGTTGACACTGCTCACAAGATTGTGAAGAAGGGATTACAATTGGATCTATCTGAGCTTCTACTAAAGCAATTGGAGGAGAACATGAGGACAATAAGGTCAGCAAAGTCTAATTCATGTAATTTTGGGTCACTCCTCATGTGTATATTCTTCTACTTTCAATACTTTTTCCCATCTGTCGGTAATGTCAATTGGGACACTACCCAACTAGTGACAATTCAAATTAGTGAACACATTAAGTCACTAGGAGACAATTTTACTTCATTCATGGATGCATACTTCACTACATTCAAGGATAGAATACATAAAATGATGAGGATACCAGAACAAGTAGTGGAGAAGTATAAAGATGACATTTGTTTCATGCTGGACATCGATACAACTATGATCAAACCAGTTGTACCGAGGACAACATGGTTAGCACCACTTGACTATGAGATCAACATAGATCAAGCCTCAAATGCTATTGAAGAATTATTGAATGAACCACTGGGAAAATCACTACCACGAATTGGAACCTATGAGGAAGGTAAGGCTTGAATTAAAATAGGCCTAGTTGTGAAGAAAATTGACAAAAATAAGACCAAAATGGTGAAGACACTCAAGCCGAAGTTGTTGGTAGATGATGAAGATTCAGAACATCAAGATGAAAACAAGGGATAGTCACCCGTTGGTGAAGGTGAATAATTAAGTGACTCTAAATATACAGAGACCACCACCACCACCTACAAAGAAACCACATGCTACTACTGCATTAAGGACTAGAAGTTAGACAACAAAGGATGCAGGATCCTCACCATTTAAGAAAGGTCAAGTCAGGAATTACAAGAGAAAGCATCAAAATAGGAAATAGGCACTGATGAAGAAAATACATCAAAGGAAAAGAGGACAAGGATGACACTATAAAAGATGAGAGTGAACAAGCACTCCAGTCTACGAATAGAAAAGTCCCTAAGATAATTGATGAGACTTCTGCATCAATCACAAAAATAGGTGGCATATCAAATCCTATGGTTAGACAATGGCTAACCTTATCTCCCGAGGATCAGAATAAGATTGAAGAAGCCATCATTCAGGAAATGATTGCATACAAATATGTACCTATACAATTTTATAAAATGATACCACAAGAAATTCTTGATAGAATATCAACAAGGTGGACATATGCACTAAAGGAAGAAAAACAAATAAGGGAAAGATACATAGCTTCAACTATGCCACCTGAGTCAAAGATGGAATAAATTGATGAAATGATGAAGAAGCATTCAAAGAAGTTCTCAACAAAATTGAGAGCATACAAAGTACTACGGGGACGCTTAATAGAGCTTGACAAAGAAAGTGATGATATCTGGGATAAAATCATCAATCCACCTAAGGAGGAAATGTCAAGCCCTGAGCAGGTACTACTTCTCACCGAGACTCCTCACAATGAAGAGAAAGAGGCAACCCTGAGCCCTAAACACATTCTTATAAATGACACTGATGAAATCAATTCAGTCGAATTGACAATAGAGGCATCCAAGGAAACGAATGATGTAACTCCAATACTTCAATCATTAGGGGATACTGCAGATGAAAAAATCAAAGATATAACTATAATTGATATCACTAGAGGTGATCCTGTAGATGAAGTAAAGAATGATGAAGATAAAAATGTAACTACCGATCAAGGAGAAGACAAGGAAAAGGAAACACAGGATAATGCACAGGTCAATATACCAGGACAAATTCCATTATTGATACAAGCTATTAATATCATCTCAAAAGAAAAGGATAAGACACCTAACCATGATGCAAGCATACCTGAGGATAAGGGTGATGAGGAGAAAAAAAACACAAATGAAGAACATAAAGTAACAAATGGAGAGCATACAGATATTAGTGAAGAAGAGAAGAAAGGTGATGCCACTCGAAAGGATGTCGAAGGAGAAGCTGCAAATAAAGCTAAGGTTGATGTGGAGATGTCCACTACCAACTGACAAGTAAATATTGGACAATGGGATAAAGGCACAACACCTCCAAAGCCTTCACCAAGTACATCGGACCAAGCAAAGGAACCTGCTATGGTACTGCATACAACTGCTTCTACTACAAATTCAAAGAAGAAGAAGTATAAAAATCTAGTCAGCCTGAATGAAATAATAAAAATACTTTCCTGTGATCCAAGAAATTTGGATCCACAATCACTGACAAAGTATGCAGAGCTATGTAAAAGGAAAGCTATTCAAGATAAGCTCAAAAAGGAGCACAAGGACACACAGGTACTAGAAACTAAAAAATAAATACTGTTGCATATTGTACCTAATACCGATATTGATCAAAATGTCCCTATCCTTGATCAATTAGTAGTTCTTACCCATGTCATCACATCACAGAATGTAGATGCAAAGAAGGCAATAATGTCTAGAGTAGAAGTGCCAATACAAGCTAAAAGAGAAAATCATCCAAGAAGTGGCAGAGAACAAGGTAAAGCTATCAAAACTAGTAAATACATTGGAACCAAATATTTCAGAAGCTATAACCTTAGTTCAAAATTTATGCACCATAGAGAAATTCACTAAGGAGAGTAGTGAATGACTGCAAAGATAGATGCAGATCTTAATGCTAGTGCACAAGGTCTCACAACCAATGACAATGCATTCACATTGCATTATGCCAAAATTATAGAAGCAAAAAGGTTGAGACTTGAGATTCAAGAGGCAAAATCCAAATTTAGAGATGAGGTAACCGAGCTCCAGGCTCTATTACTACCAAATCTCACATTAATGCAACAACATGTGACTTCGGCAAGAAGATTAATTGCCACCCCAAAAATGTCTATTACAAAAAGCATATATGATATGCATGCAAGAATCACCTTGGAAATCATGACCCTTGAGCACCTAAAAGAGCAATGGGAGAAGAAAATGGAGGATATTCAAAAATCCCATTCCCACATTTTTGACAAGATGTAGGTATTTCACCTTTGTCGTTACATTCAAAAAAAGAGGGAAATGATATGACATGACAAAAGGGGGAATTGATATGATACAAGGGGAAACAATAAGGTGAAAGGGGGAAATGATAAAAGGGAAAATATATGTATAAGGGGAAATGTAACATGTACATACACTACACCGAGGCATACACATAGGGGAGTCATATTGACAAGGTAAAGATTTTTGGTGTATATACTAAACATTTTAGTTTTGCACATATCAGTTTTTGATACTAATGTCAAATGGGGAGATTGATAATCCTAAAGGATAATATTTGTCATTAGTATACAAATTAAATAGTTTTTGGACTGTCGCTCTACTAATAACTGAGTGACAGCATTTAGTAATACACACAGGACACCAAAATAGTCAAGTGTAGAGGACACTGAAACAGTCAAGTGTAGAGGACTTTAGAACAGATAAGTGAAGGGTCACCGAAAAAGTTAAGTTCATAGAGGAACCCGACAGATAGATTACAGTGTAAACCAAGAGCACAATTTATAGTGCTACTCGACAAAGAAAATTGACAAATAGTCTACAGAGCAACCCGAGCACCAGTCTACAAAGAGAGAGTTTTATTTCCAAGAAATGTGGATCTGAGTTACACGTCAAATAAAAAACTTGTGTTTTATATTTAGCTTAATGCTTAGTTTTAAATCCATTTCTTGAGGGACAAGTAAAGCATATGTAATTGTTTTAATTAGTCTAACTGATTGAAAACATGCAAACTAGGAGATCAAGGTCAAGTTGTAAACCTTTGATAATAGACTTATCATTGAAAAGCATGAAACCTATTTAGGTCAATTCATTATATAAATAGATGTACATAATCAATCAGAACAGATGGATGTGATGATGATTGTAGTCGAAGAGCACATCTAAAGGATCAGACAGAGTTTTATGTAGAAGGACAACAAAAGATGGAATCAGTTATCAAGAACAAGATTCAAGGCTACCGAGCAGAACATAGGTATTGATCAATCACTATAGGTGATATTCATACATTATGAGCTTAAAGGATTTGTACTCAGCAATTCAGGACTGCATATAATGAGGTCAACAAGTATTTTTGACTGCATTCAAACAAGTGTAGAAAATAGAAGAAATCCTTTAAGAAGGTGGATTTAACAATCCTTATGTAAATCTCTTAGCCGAGTGCAGACTTAATTGTATTGCTAAGGTTCTTAACAAAGTATACCTTAACCAGTCTAAAAGTGTTACTCCTAACAGGATAAGATCATCATAAGTGATCAAACTTCTAAGTCTTAACCGACCCCCTTCCATTCTGGAGATAGTGAAATTTTGGTGGGTCTCACACCCACCACAGTTTTTACCTTCTAACAGGGGTTTTCTGTGTTACCGAATCTTGTGTCATGTGTACTTACATTTCATGAATGTTTCTATGAATGTTTACATGCACTTGAGTTTATGATTTGATATTACATGCATAAGGTAGAATTAGCACTATGGTCGGTAATGCAAGGAAATTGATCACTAAAGGATTAAGGGTTAATTGATAAAATGTTTTAAGGGTACTTATTCACCACTCCCCTCTCAGTACACACCATTCCATTATTCTAACATACCATTATATTATATTACATAAAATATGAATAATTAATAATATAATATACAATCTAATGTATATATAAATATAATAAACAATATATAAATATTAGATATATGTTATTACATGAGCTTATTAATTTTACTAAATATTATTTAAATTTTATTAAAAAAAGGTATAATACTTCATATATTAAACAAGTGTTAGTAAACACATAATCATATTATTTACATGATACTTTAATGCTTAATTTAATATAATTTGGTAAGTACAAAATAATCTTTAGTTTAGTTAAATTGATCAATTATGTGGGAACAAATTGTTTGGTAAATGTTTGAAAGGTTTCATGTCATGGCTTCCTTAAAAACTTTCAAGGAAATTGAATGAACATGTATAAAGTGGGTCCCATAATTTTTTTTTCCCTTCCCTCCTCTTTAATTGTGTCAAAATAGGAACTCTATAATAGTGTATGACATCAACTACAATATCATGGATGGAAATTTTGTTAGATGCTCTCTCTCTCTCTCTCTCTCTCTCTCTCTCTCTCTCTCTCTCTCTCTCTCTCTCTCTCCATTGCAAACATGAGTGTGTTGGTCACAAGAGTTCGTTTATCTTTCTCATTCAGAAGTTTTGTTCTAATTATATTTTGATCTCTAAGAAGATGCATAGTTAATTTCATACTAACACTTTTCAATTGAGACCTTTGTAGCACAAACATCATTTACTAAAGAGACTACCAATTGACCTCAAGTATTTCACAAATGCATACAAAAAATAGACCAATATTTTTTTCTAATTGACCTTCTAGAATAACCATTGTGCACCTTGGATTCCTACTTGGGTAGCAAAAGAGATTGAAAAAGTTAAGAGGGTAGTGCCTTCCGTGTCAGCAATAATGTTTAAATAAGGAGATAAGATTCATCACCACTATTTCACCCAAGATGTGGATTTCACCGACTTTGAACTATAAAAGATTCGGTGGGTCCTCTACATATTGTTTCTAAGAAATTCTCTCAAAAGTTCAAGGAAAATTCCTACATCAATGTCAAGATTGCTTTCAGAAAGCAATTCTTCGGCAATGGCTAAAAAGGTGAGGATTTGCACCTCGTTCCCTGCGTCATCCTTGTCCTTTTCTACTCTGTCAAGGAAATAAAATATCCGTAGAATTGATAGGTGAGCCCATTGGGTGACGAAACCTCTTTTCAATAGTTATATATAAATTTATATAATTAATTGTATGTATTATGTTGATAATATTTAGATTATAATTTAAGTTAAATTTAAAATTTTAATAATAAGTTACATAAATTTATAATTTAGATATTAAGAATTATATTTAGAATTTAGAATTTAATTATATTTAGAATTATATTAAGAATTATATTTATAATTTAGAGTTTAATTATATTTACATGTTTATTCTACTCTGCTAAATTATTTGTTACTTCGACCCGTGTTGGTAATATTTTTTAGATAGGAATCTTATAAAAGAAAATGGTAATTATTTATTATTATTATTATGGTTATAATTATAAATATAATAATTAAGTAATGATGGAGAAGTAGACTAATTTTTATTTTTTAAATATGTACAGTTTAATTTTAATATTTGAGTTTTTAATGTAAAATACATTAAACTTGGTTTAGAATTTTTAATTATATTATAAAGATTTAATATATTTTTAAAAAATATTTTGATCAAGACTATGTAAATGTTATGTTTTTAATGTAAAATATCATTAAATTTGGTTTAGAAATTTTAATTGTATTATAAAGATTTTTAAAAATAGAATAATTAATAATACCAAATTTTAATGTATTATAATAATATAGTGAAATTTCTACATATTATTAAAGAAATTTTAAACTTTATAAATTGTGGAAATTTGCTATTATTAAAATATTTTTCTCATTTGAAATCTTTAGGATTATGGAGCCATCCTTCAGGTTATGGTTAGAATTATGGTCAATGTCGTGGTTAGGTAATTGGTTAGGAGGGTTGATGGTTATGGTTTAGATTTTATTTATGATTAGATTAGGGTTGATGGTTATGGTTTAGATATTGTTTATGATTAGGTTAGGGTTGATGGTTATGGTTTAGATTTTGTGTATGTCAAGACTGCTTTCAGAAAGCAATTCTTCCGCGTAATTATTTTCTTTCCGCGTCGATCTCATCGACTATTAACTGTTCAAACACGGTTGGGCCCCTCCATTTGGTTTCTATGAAAATTCTGTAAAACTCCCCACGAAAATTCCACCGTCCCTGTTTGTATTGCATTCGACTTTGTTTATCTCATCCACTTTGAACTGTTGAACCTTGGTAGTTTCGCTCCTTACGGTTTCTGAGAAATTCTTAAGAAGTACACAAAAAACTTCCACTCTCTGTCGTTACCCGCATTCGACTTTGTTTATGTACCCCCGATCAGTTTCGCGACTGCTTATCTATTCGACCTTCTCTTTTGTGGAACGCCTAAGATCACATTTATTGTTAAGCTCTCCCAACTTGTTCAGAACAAGTGATGGAGATTTCTGTTCACTCTCACGCTTCCACCTCCAAAATCCTCTGCGATCTCAACGAAGTGTTTCATCGGTATCAGCCTCCCCCCTCCAAAATCCCCCTCGATGTCAATAACAAATTTAATGTGTTTCTCAGTTTTCGCGGAAAAGATGTGAGGACAACATTTGTGGACCATCTGTATGAAGCTCTCTCTGGAGCGGGACTTAGTGTTTTTCTGGACAGCGAAGAACTGGAGAAGTGCAAAGAAATCGAATCCAGCTTGGAAACGGCCATTGAAACAAGCGATCTTTTTATCCCGATATTTTCCAAACACTATGCAGAATCAACTTGGTGTCTGAAGGAGGCAGCCCAGATGTGTAGATCGAATGGCTTTATCATTCCTCTATTTTATGATGTGGAGCCCTGTGATGTTCGCTACCCTCAAAGAGAGGGAGGTCCATTCGCAGAGGCATTCCAGAAACATTACAACCATGTAGACCGGCAGAGTAAAGATGCTATTGATGAATGGAAGAATGCTCTTCATCAAATCTCTTCTCTTTCTGGTTGGACAAGGGCAGAAGAATTCGAGTAAGTGATTTGCATCCTTTTTTTTCAATTAACCCACGGAAAAAACCGTAGAACTTTTCTTTTGTTTGGGAATAAACTGTTTGCTTATTAAGCCTTCATTAGTCTGATCTTCCTACTTCATCCAAGCACATCTCTTTGATAAATTGTTTTTTTTTTTTAATTTTCATCTACATTTCTATAGACTGTTTGCTAAAGTTGATTATAGCTCGCTGAATATATAAAAAGATATAATCGAAGGTTACATCCAATCCACGCGACGAGAAAATAAGCCCCCCTTTTCGCCATCATTAATTTATAAGCCCCCTTTTCCTTGGTGAGTGGACATAATTTGAGTTAAAGATGCTCAATGATCATGATCATGATTGCCTATGTTTCAGTTGGGAGATAACATAATGCCAATATGCAGATCAATTTTTTGATTCCCCATATGAATTGGTTCAATGGTGAAAATTTTGTCTTTTTTGAAAGAAGAAAGTTTGAATCTTACAGAGCAAGTATATATACCTCGTATTATAAGGAATCTGTAAATCAGATATCAGATTGTAGGCTATAAAAACAGTTCTATTCCGTACAAACTTCAATCCTCCACTCATCTGGATGTTCATTGTTGTAGGAGTGATCATGATTGTACAGTTCTGGACATGCTCTCTTTCAAGAACTACACTATCGGTCCTTCTTGGATCGTGTAGCCTGGTTCAGACAATTTATTGATTTCTCTGAGATTGGTCTTGGATCTCTTTCTAGCCTTTTCTGGGCATGCGATTTCTATACTTTTTTCTCTAGTGTACCTCTTGATCATGCAATTGAGTTGGCAATTCCCTCCTTGTTCTCCAATAGGAGGTTTTTATGTTGCTCGTGACATCTTCATTTACCCCAGGGTATGTGATCATGTCATTCCTTGATCCATTTGACTCGGTGAATTTCATCTTTGTTTAATTTGCTAGCTTTCCAGTGTGGGTATTTTTTTAACACGAATCTTCTCAAATCTGGACACAGTTACTGCAATGTTTTATTGGCAGATTTTCAACCATATTATTCTTGCCCTCTTTAAACTATTGACACTCGCCTACTTTGTTTTCCTTTTTCTTGACTCGGTTTGTCCCTGTACACAACAGTGATCACCCATACATTCACATATTTGTCATATGAAACAATGTTTATAAAATATTTCCGGTACTTCTAATTCAGGAAAAAGGCATTAATCTTTGAATACAAAACCAAGAATATGAAACTTTTCTCAAGCAGAAATTATGTTACTGAAGTCTATCATATGTGTTAAGTTTTTTGGATCAGATTATGTGGATTTTAATTTTTCTTAGATGACTTCAATATATGTAATATATTTCATCACAATATATGAATATATATTTATTATCAATGTAATAACAAATATATATAATATTCAATAT
>MU225160.1:37075-54168 GCA_018584345.1 Thuja plicata
CCACATCACCGAATCGATCAACCGTTCGATGATGATGAGTTGTAATCTCATAACAAGCTGTTCTGAGCTTCCACATCACCGAATCAATCAACCGTTCGATGACAATGAGTTGTAATCTCATAACAAGTCATTCTGAGCTTCCACATCGCCGAATCAGTCAACCGTTTGATGATCATCAGCTGCAATCTCATAACAAGCCGTTCTGAGCTTCCACATCGCCGAATCGATCAACCATTCGATGATAATCAGCTGCAATCTCATAAAATGGTTGATCGATTCGGCGATGTGGAAGCTCAGAACAACTTGTTATGAGATTGTAGCTGATCATCATCAAACGGTTGATCGATTCGGCGATGTGGAAGCTCAGAACAGCTTGTTATGAGATTACAACTCATTGTCATTGAACGGTTGATCGATTTGGCGATGTGGAAGCTCAGAATAGCTTGTTATGAGATTATAGCTGATCATCATCGAATAGTTGATCGATACGGTGATGTGGAAGCTCAGAATAGCTTGTTATGAGATTGTAGCTGATTATCATCGAACGGTTGACCGATTCAGCGATGTGGAAGCTCAGAACAGCTTGTTATGAGATTACAACTCATTGTCATTGAATGGTTGATTGATTCAGTGATGTGGAAGCTCAGAATAGCTTGTTATGAGATTACAACTCATCATCATTGAACAGTTGATCGATTCGGCGATGTGGAAGCTCAGAATAGCTTGTTATGAGATTACAACTCATTGTCATCGAACGGTTGATCGATTCGGTGATGTGGAAGCTCAGAACAGCTTGTTATGAGATTGTAGTTGATCATCATCAAACGGTTGATCGATTCGGAGATGTGGAAGCTCAGAACAGCTTGTTATGAGATTGTAGCTGATTATCATCAAACGGTTGACCGATTCGGTGATGTGGAAGCTCAGAACAGCTTATTATGAGATTACAACTCATTGTCATCGAACGGTTGATCGATTCGGAGATGTGGAAGCTTAGAACAGCTTGTTATGAGATTACAACTCATCATCATCGAACGGTTGATCAATTCGGCGATGTGGAAGCTCAGAACAGCTTGTTATTAGATTGCAGCTGATTATCATCAAACGGTTCATCGATTCGGTGATGTGGAAGCTCAGAACGGCTTGTTATGAGATTACAACTCATTATCATGGAACGGTTGATCAATTCGGTGATGTGGAAGCTCAGAATAGCTTGTTATGAGATTACAACTCATCATCATCGAACAGTTGATCGATTCGGTGATGTGGAAGCTCAGAACAGCTTGTTATGAGATTACAGTTGATTATCATCAAACGGTTGATTGATTTGGTGATGTGGAAGCTCAGAAGGGCTTGTTATGAGATTACAGCTGAGTATCATCAAACGGTTGATCGATTCAGCTATGTGGAAGCTCAGAATGGCTTGTTATGAGATTACAACTCATTATCATCAAATGGTTGAACGATTCAACAATGTGGAAGCTCAGAACAGCTTGTTATGAGATTACAACTCATCATCATCGAACGGTTGATAGATTCGGCGATGTGGAAGCTCAGAATAGCTTGTTATGAGATTGCAGCTAATTATCATCAAACGGTTGAGCGATTTGGCGATGTGGAAGCTCAGAACAGCTTGTTATGAGATTAAAACTCATTGTCATTGAATGGTTGATCGATTCGGTGATGTGGAAGCTCAGAAAAAGCTTGTTATGAGATTACAACTCATCATCATCGAACAGTTGACCAATTCGGCAATGTGGAAGCTCAGAACGGCTTGTTATGAGATTACAACTCATCATCATCGAATGGTTGATCAATTCGGCCATGTGGAAGCTCAGAATAGCTTGTTATGAGATTACAGCTGATTATCATCAAACGGTTGACTGATTCGATGATGTGGAAGCTCAAAATGGCTTGTTATGAGATTACAACTCATTGTCATTGAACGGTTGATCGATTCGGCGATGTGGAAGCTCATAATAGCTTGTTATGAGATTACAACTCATCATCATCGAATGGTTGATCAGTTCGGCGATGTGGAAGCTCAAAATAGGTTGTTATGAGATTGTAGCTGATTATCATCGAACGGTTAATCGATTCGGTGATGTGGAAGCTTAGAACTTCTTGTTATGAGATTACAACTCATTGTCATTGAACGGTTGATCGATTCGGCGATGTGGAAGTTCAGAATAGCTTTTTATGAGATTGGAGTTGATCATCATCGAACGGTTGATCGATTCGGCAATGTGGAAGCTCAAAACAGCTTCTTATGAGATTGCAGCTGATTATCATCGAACGGTTGACCAATTCGGCGATGTGGAAGCTTAGAACGGCTTGCTATGAGATTACAACTCATTGTCATCAAACGGTTGATCAATTCGGTGATGTGGAAGCTCAGAACAGCTTATTATGAGATTACAACTCATCATCATCGAATGGTTGATCGATTCGGTGATGTGAAAGCTCAGAACAGCTTGTTATGAGATTGCAACTGATTATAATCGAACGATTGATCGATTCGGCGATGTGGAAGCTCAAAATGGCTTGTTATGAGATTACAACTCATTGTCATCGAACATTTGATCGATTCGGTGATGTGGAAGCTCAGAACAGCTTGTTATGAGATTGTAGCTGATCATCATCGAACGGTTGATCGATTCGGCGATGTGGAAGCTCAGAACAACTTGTTATGAGATTGTAGCTGATTATCATCGAACGGTTGACTGATTCGACAATGTGAAAGCTCAAAATAGCTTGTTATGAGATTACAACTCATTATCATTGAATGGTTGATCGATTCGGTGATGTGGAAGCTCAGAACAGCTTGTTATGAGATTACAACTCATCATCATCGAACGGTTGATCGATTTAGTGATGTGGAAGCTCAGAACAGCTTGTTATGAGATTGCAGCTGATTATCATTGAACGGTTGATCGATTAGCTGATGTGGAAGCTCAGAATGGCTTGTTATGAGATTACAAGTCATTATCATTGAACGGTTGATCAATTCAGTGATGTGGAAGCTCAGTATAGCTTGTTATGAGATTACAACTCATCATCATCGAACGGTTGATTGATTCGGCGATGTGGAAGCTCAGAACAGCTTGTTATGAGATTGCAGCTGATTATCATCGAACGGTTGATCGATTTGGTGATGTGGAAGCTCAGAACGGCTTATTATAGGATTGCAGCTGATTATCATCAAACGGTTGATCGATTTGGTGATGTGGAAGCTCAGAATGGCTTGTTATGAGATTACAACTCATTGTCATCAAACGGTTGATCGATTCGGCGATGTGGAAGCTCAGAACAGCTTGTTATGAGATTACAACTCATCATCATCAAACGGTTGACTGATTCGGCAATGTGGAAGCTCAGAATAGCTTGTTATGAGATTGCAGCTGATTATATTCAAATGATTGATCGATTTGGCAATGTGGAAGCTCAGAACAGCTTCTTATGAGATTACAACTCATCATCATCAAATGATTGACCAATTAGGCAATGTGGAAGCTCAGAACGGCTTGTTATGAGATTACAACTCATCATCATCAAACGGTTGATCGATTCGGCGATGTGGAAGCTCAGAACAGCTTGTTATGAGATTGTAGCTGATTATAATCGAATGGTTGACCGATTCAGCAATGTGGAACCTCAGAATGGCTTGTTATGAGATTACAACTCATTGTCATCGAACGGTTGATCGATTCGGTGACGTGGAAGCTCAGAACAACTTGCTATGAGATTACAAGTCATCATCATTGAACGGTTTATTGATTCGGCGATGTGGAAGCCCAGAATAGCTTGTTATGAGATTGCAGCTGATTATCATCGAACGATTGATCGATTCGGCGATGTGGAAGCTTTGAATGGCTTGTTATGAGATTACAACTCATTGTCATTGAACGGTTGATTGATTCGGTGATGTGGAAGCTCAGAATAGCTTGTTATGAGATTACAACTCATCATCATCGAATGGTTGATCGATTCGGTGATGTCGAAGCTCAGAATAGCTTGTTATGAGATTACAACTCATCATCATTGAACGGTTGACCGAGTCGGCGATGTGGAAGCTCAGAATAGCTTGTTATTAGATTACAACTCATCATCATCGAACGGTTGATTGATTCGGCGATGTGGAAGCTCAGAAGAGCTTGTTATGAGATTGCAGCTGATCATCATCGAACGGTTGATCGATTTGGCGATGTGGAAGCTCAGAATAGCTTGTTATGAGATTGCAACTGATTATCATCAAACTGTTGACCGATTCAGTGATGTGGAAGCCCAGAATGGCTTGTTATGATATTACAACTCATTGTCATCGAACGGTTGATCAATTCGGCGATGTGGAAGCTCAAAATAGCTTGTTATGAGATTACAGCTGATTATCATCGAACGGTTGATCGATTCGGTGATGTGGAAGCTCAGAACATCTTGTTATGAGATTACAACTCATTATCATCGAATGGTTGATCGATTCAGCGATGTGGAATCTCAGAATATCTTGTTATGAGATTACAACTCATCATCATCGAACGGTTGATTGATTCGGCGATGTGGAAGCTCAGAATAGCTTATTATGAGATTGTAGCTGATTATCATCGAACGGTTGATCGATTCGGCGATGTGGAAGCTCAGAACAGCTTGTTATGAGATTACAACTCATTATCATCGAATGGTTGATCAATTCGGTGATGTGGAAGCTCAAAATAGCTTGTTATGAGATTACAACTCATCATCATCGAACGGTTGATCGATTTAGCGATGTGGAAGCTCATAATAGCTTGTTATGAGATTACAACTCATCATCATCGAACGGTTGATCGATTCGGTGATGTGGAAGCTCAGAATAGCTTATTATGAGATTGCAGGTGATTATCATCGAACGGTTGATCGATTTGGCAATGTGGAAGCTCAGAACGGCTTGTTATGAGATTACACCTCATTGTCATCGAACGGTTGATCGATTCAGCGATTGGAGGCTCAGAACGGCTTGTTATGAGATTATAACTCATCATCATCGAATAGTTCACCGATTCGGTGATGTGGAAGCTCAGAATGGCTTGTTATGAGATTAAACCTCATCATCATCGAACGGTTGATCGATTCGGCGATGTGGAAGCTCAGAATAGCTTGTTATGAGATTGCAGCTAATTATCATCGAATGGTTGACCGATTTGGCGATGTGGAAGCTCAGAATAGCTTGTTATGAGATTACAACTCATTGTCATCAAACGGTTGATCGATTTGGTGATGTGGAAGCTTAGAACAGCTTGCTATGAGATTGTAGCTGATCATCATCAAACGGTTGATCGATTCGGTGATGTGGAAGCTCAGAACAACTTATTATGAGATTGCAACTGATCATCATCGAACGGTTGATCAATTCGGTGATGTGGAAGCTCAGAACAGCTTATTATGAGATTGCAGATGATTATCATCAAACGGTTGATCGATTTGGTGATGTGGAAGCTCAGAACGGCTTGTTATGAGATTGTAGCTGATTATCATCGAACGGTTGATCGATTCAGCAATGTGGAAGCTCAGAATGGCTTGTTATGAGATTATAACTCATTGTCATTGAACGGTTGATCGATTCAGCGATGTGGAAGCTCAGAACGGCTTGTTATGAGATTGCAGCTGATTATCATCGAACGGTTGATCGATTCAGCGATGTGGAAGCTCAGAATAGCTTGTTATGAGATTACAACTCATTGTCATCGAACGGTTGATTGATTCGGCAATATGGAAGCTCAGAATAGCATGTTATGAGATTACAACTCATCATCATCGAACGGTTGACCGATTTGGTGATGTGGAAGCTTAGAATGGCTTGTTATGAGATTACAACTCATCATCATCGAATGGTTGACCGATTCGGCGATGTGGAAGCTTAGAACGGCTTGTTATGAGATTACAACTCATCATCACCGAATGGTTGATCGATTCAGCGATGTGGAAGCTCAGAATAGCTTGTTATGAGATTGCAGCTGATTATCATCGAATGGTTGACAGATTTGGCGATGTGGAAGCTTAGAACGGCTGTTTATGAGATTACAACTCATCATCATCGAACGGTTGATCGATTTGGCGATGTGGAAGCTCAGAAGAGCTCGTTATGAGATTACAGCTAATTATCATCGAACGGTTGATCGATTCGGTGATGTGGAAGCTCAGAACAGCTTGTTATGAGATTACAACTCATTGTCATGGAATGGTTGATCGATTCGGCGATGTGGAAGCTCAGAATAGCTTGTTATGAGATTACAACTCATCATCAATGAACGGTTGATCGATTCAGCGATGTGGAAGCTCAGAACAGCTTGTTATGAGATTACAACTCATCATCATTGAACAGTTGACTGATTCGGTGATGTGGAAGCTCAGAATGGCTTGTTATGATATTAAAATTCATCATCATCGAATGGTTGATCGATTCGGTGATGTGGAAGCTCAGAACGGCTTGTTATGAGATTGCAGCTGATCATCATCCAACGGTTGATCGATTCGGCGATGTGGAAGCTTAGAACGGCTTGTTATAAGATTACAACTCATTATCATCGAACGGTTGATCGATTCAGCGATGTGGAAGCTCAGAACAGCTTGTTATGAGATTACAGCTGATTATCATCAAACGGTTGATTGATTCGGCGATGTGGAAGTTCAAAATGGCTTGTTATGAGATTACAACTCATTATCGTCGAATGGTTGATCAATTCGGTGATGTGGAAGCTCAAAACAGCTTGTTATGAGATTACAACTCATCATCATCGAACGGTTGATCGATTCAGCAATGTGGAAGCTTAGAACACCTTATTATGAGATTATAGCTGATTATCATCGAACGGTTGATCAATTCGGCGATGTGGAAGCTCAGAATGGCTTTTTATGAGATTACAACTCATCATCATCGAATGGTTGATCGATTCAGCGATGTGGAAGCTCAGAACAGCTTGTTATGAGATTGTAGCTGATTATCATCGAATGGTTGATCGATTTGGTGATGTGGAAGCTCAGAACAGCTTGTTATGAGATTACAACTCATTATCATCAAATAGTTGATCAATTCGGCGATGTGGAAGCTCAGAATAGCTTGTTATGAGATTACAACTCATCATTATCGAACGGTTGATCGATTCGGCGATGTGGAAGCTCAGAATAGCTTATTATGAGATTGTAGCTAATTATCATTGAACAGTTAATCGATTCGGTGATGTGGAAGCTCAGAACAGCTTGTTATGAGATTACAACTCATTGTCATTGAACGGTTGATCGATTTGGCGATGTGGAAGCTCAGAACAGGTTGTTATGAGATTGCAGCTGATCATCATCGAACGGTTGATCGATTTGGCGATGTGGAAGCTCAGAACAGCTTGTTATCATATTACAACTAATTATCATCAAACGGTTGACCGATTTGGTGATGTGGAAGCTCAAAACGGCTTGTTATGAGATTATAACTCATTGTCATCGAACGGTTGGTCGATTCAGCGATGTGGAAGCTCGGAACAGCTTGTTATGAGATTACAACTCATCATCATCGAACGGTTGATCGATTCGGCAATGTGGAAGCTCAGAACAGCTTGTTATGAGATTTCAGCTGATTATCATCGAACGGTTGATCGATTCAGGGATGTGGAAGCTCAGAATAGCTTGTTATGTGATTACAACTCATTATCATCGAACGGTTGATCGATTCGGCGATGTGGAATCTCAGAACAGCTTGTTATAAGATTACAACTCATCATCATCAAATGGTTGATTGATTCGGCGATGTGGAAGCTCAGAATAGCTTGTTATGAGATTACAACTCATCATTATCGAATAATTGATCGATTCGGTGATGTGGAAGCTTAGAACAGCTTGTTATGAGATTGTAACAGATTATCATCGAACGGTTGATCGATTCGGCGATGTGGAAACTTAGAACGACTTGTTATGAGATTACAACTCATTGTCATTGAACGGTTGATCGATTCGGCGATGTGGAAGCTCAAAATAGCTTGTTATAAGATTACAACTCATCATCATCAAATGGTTGACCAATTTGGTCATTTGGAAGCTTAGAACGGCTTGTTATGAGATTACAACTCATCATCATCGAACGGTTGATCGATTCGGTGATGTGCAAGCTCAGGACGGCTTGTTATGAGATTACAACTCATTATCATCGAATGATTGATCGATTCAGCGATGTGGAAGCTCAGAATAGCTTGTTATGAGATTACAACTCATCATTGAATGGTTGATCAATTCGGCGATGTGGAAGCTCAAAACAGCTTATTATGAGATTACAACTCATCATCATCGAACGGTTGACCGATTTGGCGATGTGGAAGCTCAGAATGGCTTGTTATGAGATTATAACTCATCATCATTGAACGGTTGATCGATTTGGCGATGGGAAGCTCAGAACAGCTTGTTATGAGATTGCAGCTGATCATCATCAAACGGTTGATCGATTCGGCGATGTGGAAGCTCAGAATAGGTTGTTATGAGATTGCAGCTGATTATCATCGAATGGTTGACCGATTCGGTGATGTGGAAGCTTAGAATGGCTTGTTATGAGATTACAACTCATTAACATCGAACGGTTGATCAATTCGGCGATGTGGAAGCTCAGAACAACTTGTTATGAGATTGCAGCTAATTATCATCGAACAGTTGGTCGATTTGGTGATGTGGAAGCTCAGAATGGCTTGTTATGAGATTACAACTCATTATCATCGAACGGTTGATCGATTCGGCAATGTGGAAGCTCAGAACAGCTTGTTATGAGATTGCAGCTGATTATCATCGAATGGTTGATCGATTCGGCGATGTGGAAGCTCAGAACGGCTTGTTATGAGATTACAACTCATTGTCATCAAACGGTTGATCGATTCGGCGATGTGGAAGCTCAGAATAGCTTGTTATGAGATTGCAGCTGATCATCATCAAACGGTTGATCGATTCGGTGATGTGGAAGCTCAGAACAGCTTGTTATGAGATTGCAGCTGATCATCATCAAACGGTTGATCGATTCGGCGATGTGGAAGCTCAGAATAGCTTGTTATGAGATTGCAGCTGATTATCATCGAATGGTTGACTGATTCAGTGATGTGGAAGCTCAGAACGGCTTGTTATGAGATTACAACTCATTAACATTGAACGGTTGATCGATTCAACGATGTGGAAGCTCAGAACAACTTGTTATGAGATTGCAGCTGATTATCATCGAACAAATGATCAATTCGGCGATGTGGAAGCTCAGAATGGCTTGTTATGAGAATACAACTCATTATCATCGAACGGTTGACCGATTCGGCGATGTGGAAGCTCAGAATAGCTTGTTATGAGATTGCAGCTGATTATCATCAAACAGTTGATTATCATCGAACGGTTGATCGATTCGGTGATGTGGAAGCTTGGAATAGCTTGTTATGAGATTACAACTCATCATCATCAAATGGTTGATTGATTTGGCAATGTCGAAGCTCAGAATAGCTTGTTATGAGATTACAACTCATCATCATCAAATGGTTGATTGATTCGGTGATGTGGAAGCTCAGAATAGCTTGTTATGAGATTGCAGCTGATTATCATCGAACGGTTGATCAATTCGGCGATGTGGAAGCTTAGAACAGCTTGTTATGAGATTACAACTCATCATCATCGAATGGTTGATCGATTCGGCGATGTGGAAGCTCAGAAAAGCTTGTTATGAGATTACAACTCATCATCATTGAACGGTTGACTGATTCGGCGATGTGGAAGCTCAGAATGGCTTGTTATGAGATTACAACTCATCATCATCGAACGGTTTATCGATTCGGCAATGTGGAAGCTTAGAATAGCTTGTTATGAGATTGCAGCTGATTATCATCGAATGGTTGACCAATTCAGCAATGTGGATGGTTAGAATGGCTTGTTATGAGATTACAACTCATTTTCATTCAAATGGTTGATCAATTCGACGATGTGGAAGCTCAGAATAGCTTGTTATGAGATTACAACTCATCATCATCGAACGGTTGATCAATTCGGTGATGTGGAAGCTCAGAACAGCTTGTTATGAGATTGCAGCTGATTATCATCAAACGGTTAATCGATTCAGCAATGTGGAAGCTCAGAATGGCTTGTTATGAGATTAAAACTCATTGTCATCGAACGGTTGATCGATTTGGTGATGTGGAAGCTCAGAACAGCTTGTTATGAGATTGCAGCTGATCATCATTGAACGGTCGATTGATTCGGCAATGTGGAAGCTCAGAATAGCTTCTTATGAGATTGCAGCTCATTATCATCGAACGGTTGACCGATTTGGCAATGTGGAAGCTTAGAATGGATTGTTATGAGATTACAACTCATTTTCATCGAACAGTTGATCGATTCGGTGATGTGGAAGCTTAGAATAGCTTGTTATGAGATTACAACTCATCATCATCGAATGGTTGATCGATTCGGAATGTTATGAGATTACAACTCATTGTCATCGAACGGTTGATCGATTCGGTGATGTGGAAGCTCAGAATAGCTTGTTATGAGATTGTAGCTGATCATCATCAAACGGTTGATCGATTCGGCGATTTGGAAGCTCAGAACAGCTTGTTATGAGATTACAACTCATTGTCATCGAACGGTTCATCGATTTGGTGATGTGGAAGCTCAGAATAGCTTGTTATGATATTGTAGCTGATCATCATTGAATAGTTGATCGATTTGGTGATGTGGAGGCTCAGAACAGCTTGTTATGAGATTGTAGCTAATTATCATCGAACGGTTGACCGATTCAGCGATGTGGAAGCTCAGAAAAGCTTGTTATGAGATTACAACTCATTGTCATTGAATGGTTGATTGATTCGGTGATGTGGAAGCTCAGAACAGCTTGTTATGAGATTACAACTCATCATCATCGAATGGTTGATCGATTCGGCGATGTGGAAGCTCAGAACAGCTTGTTATGAGATTACAAATCATTGTCATCGAACGGTTGACCGATTCAGCGATGTGGAAGCTCAGAACAGCTTGTTATGAGATTGTAGCTGATCATCATCGAACGGTTGATCGATTCAGAGATGTGGAAGCTCAGAACAGCTTGTTATGAGATTGTAGCTGATTATCATCAAACGGTTGACCGATTTGGTGATGTGGAAGCTCAAAACAGATTATTATGAGATTAAAACTCATTATCATCGAACGGTTGATCGATTCGGTGATGTGGAAGCTTAGAATAGCTTGTTATGAGATTACAACTCATCATCATCAAACGGTTGATCAATTCGGCGATGTGGAAGCTCAGAACAGCTTGTTTTGAGATTGCAGTTGATTATCATCAAACGGTTGATCGATTCGGCGATGTGGAAGCTCAGAACGGCTTGTTATGAGATTACAACTCATTATCATCGAACGGTTTATCAATTCAGTGATGTGGAAGCTCAGAATAGCTTGTTATGAGATTACAACTCATCATCATTGAACACTTGATCGATTCGGTGATGTGGAAGCTCAGAACAGCTTGTTATGAGATTACAGCTGATTATCATCAAACGGTTGATCGATTTGGTGATGTGGAAGCTCAGAAGGGCTTGTTATGAGATTGCAGCTGAGTATCATCGAACAGTTGATCGATTCGGCTATGTGGAAGCTCAGAACGGCTTGTTAAGAGATTAAAACTCATTATCATCAAATGGTTGAACGATTCGGCGATGTGGAAGCTCAGAACAGCTTGTTATGAGATTACAACTCATCATCATCGAACGGTTGACCGATTCAGCGATGTGGAAGCTCATAATAGCTTGTTATGAGATTGCAGCTGATTATCATCGAATGGTTGACTGATTCGGCGATGTGGAAGCTCAGAATGGCTTATTATGAGATTACAACTAATTGTCATCGAACGGTTGATTGATTCAGCGATGTGGAAGCTCAGAACAACTTGTTATGAGATTACAACTCATCATCATTGAACGGTCCATTGATTCAGCGATGTGGAAGCTCAAAACAGCTTGTTATGAGATTGCAGCTGATTATCATCGAATAGTTGATCGATTCGGCGATGTGGAAGCTCAGAACGGCTTGTTATGAGATTACAACTCATCATCATCGAACGGTTGATCGATTCGGCGATATGGAAGCTCAGAAGAGCTTCTTATGAGATTGCAGCTGATCATCATCGAATGGTTGATCGATTCGGCGATGTGGAAGCTCAGAATAGCTTGTTATGAGATTGCAGCTGATTATCATCGAACGGTTGACTGATTCGGCAATGTGGAAGCTCAAAATAGCTTGTTATGATATTACAACTCATTGTCATCAAACGGTTGATCGATTCAGCGATGTGGAAACTCAGAACAGCTTGTTATGAGATTGCAGCTGATTATCATCGAACGGTTGATCAATTCGGAAATGTGGAAGCTTAGAATGGCTTGTTATGAGATTACAACTCATTATCATCAAATGGTTGATCAATTAGGCGATGTGGAATCTCAGAACAGCTTGTTATGAGATTACAACTCATCATCATCAAACGGTTGATCGATTCGGCGATGTGGAAGCTCAGAACAGCTTGTTAGGAGATTGTAGCTGATTATCATCGAATGGTTGCTTGATTCAGCAATGTGGAAGCTCAAAACGGCTTGTTATGATATTAAAACTCATTATCATTGAACGGTTGATCGATTTGGCGATGTGGAAGCTCAGAATAGTTTGTTATGAGATTACAACTCATCATCATCAAACAGTTGATCGATTCGGCGATGTGGAAGCTCAGAACAACTTGTTATGAGATTACAACTTATCATCATCGAACGGTTGATCGATTCGGCGATATGGAAGCTCAAAACGGCTTGTTATGAGATTACAACTCATTATCATTGAACGGTTGATCGATTCAGCGATGTGGAAGCTTAGAATAGCTTGTTATGAGATTACAATTCATCATCATCGAATAGTTGACCGATTCGGCGATGTGGAAGCTCAGAACGGCTTGTTATGAGATTACAACTCATCATCATCGAATGGTTGATTGATTCGGCAATGCGGAAGCTCAGAATAGCTTGTTATGAGATTGCAGCTGAATATCATCGAATGGTTGACTGATTCGGCGATGTGGAAGCTCAGAATGGCTTGTTATGAGATTACAACTCATTGTCATCGAACAGTTGATCGATTCGGCGATGTGGAAGCTCAGAATAGCTTGTTATGAGATTGCAGCTGATCATCATCGAACGGTTGATCGATTTGGTGATGTCGAAGCTTAGAATAGCTTGTTATGAGATTGCAGCTGATTATCATCGAACGGTTGACCGATTTGGTGATGTCGAAGCTCAGAATGGCTTGTTATGAGATTACAACTCATTGTCATTGAATGGTTGATCAATTCGGTGATGTGGAAGCTCAGAACAGCTTGTTATGAGATTACAACTCATCATCATCGAACGGTTGATCGATTTGGCAATGTGGAAGGTAAGAATGGCTTGTTATGAGATTACAACTCATTGTCATCGAACGGTTGATCGATTCGGCGATGTGGAAGCTCAGAACGGCTTGTTATGAGATTGCAGCTGATTATCATTGAACGGTTGATCAATTCAGCGATGTGGAAGCTCAGAATGGCTTGTTATGAGATTACAACTCATTGTCATCGAACGATTGATCGATTTGGTGATGTGGAAGCTCAGAATAGCTTGTTATGAGATTGTAGCTAATCATCATCGAACGGTTGATTGATTCGGCAATGTGGAAGCTCAAAATAGCTTCTTATGAGATTGCACATGATTATCATCGAATGGTTCACTGATTCGGCGATGTGGAAGCTCAGAATGGCTTATTATCAGATTAAAACTCATTGTCATCGAACGGTTGATCGATTCGGCAATGTGGAAGCTCAGAACAGCTTGTTATGAGATTGCAGCTGATTATCATCGAACGGTTGATCGATTCGGCGATGTGGAAGCTCAGAACGGGTTGTTATGAGATTATAACTCATTGTCATTGAACGGTTGATCGATTCAACAATGTGGAAGCTCAGAACAGCTTGTTATGAGATTGTAGCTGATCATCATCGAACAATTGATCGATTCGGCGATGTGGAAGCTCAGAACAGCTTGTTATGAGATTGTAGCTGATTGTCATCGAACGGTTAACTGATTCGGCGATGTGGAAGCTAAGAACAACTTGTTATGAGATTACAACTCATTGTCATTGAATGGTTGATCAATTTAGTGATGTGGAAGCTTAGAATAGCTTGTTATGAGATTACAACTCATCATCATCAAATGGTTGATCGATTCGACGATGTGGAAGGTCAGAACAGCTTGTTATGAGATTACAACTCATCATCATCGAACTGTTGATCGAGTCGGCGATGTGGAAGCTCAGAACAGCTTGTTATGAGATTGCAGCTGATTATCATCAAACGGTTGATTGATTGGGCAATGGGGAAGCTCAGAACGGCTTGTTATGAGATTGCAGCTGATTATCATCAAACGGTTGATCGATTCGGTGATGTGGAAGCTCAGAACGGCTTGTTATGAGATTATAACTCATTGTCATCAAACGGTTGATCAATTCGGTGATGTGGAAGCTCAGAACAGCTTGTTATGAGATTACAACTCATCATCATCGAATGGTTGACCGATTCGGCAATGTGGAAGCTCAGAACAACTTGTTATGAGATTGTAGCTGATTATCATCAAATGATTAATCAATTTGGTGATGTGGAAGCTCAGAACAGCTTGTTATGAGATTACAACTCATCATCATCGAACGGTTGACCGATTAGGTGATGTGGAAGCTCAGAATGGCTTGTTATGAGATTACAACTCATCATCATCGAACGGTTGATTGATTCGGTGATGTGGAAGCTCAGAACAGCTTGTTATGAGATTACAGCTGATTATCATCGAATGGTTGACCAATTCGGCAATGTGGAAGCTCAAAATGACTTGTTATGAGATTACAACTCATTTTCATTGAACGGTTGATCGATTCGGCGATGTGGAAGCTCAGAACAGCTTGTTATGAGATTACAACTCATCATCATTGAACGGTTGATTGATTCGGCGATGTGGAAGCTCAGAATAGCTTGTTATGAGATTACAACTCATCATCATCAAACGGTTGATCAATTTGGTGATGTGGAAGCTTAGAACAGCTTGTTATGAGATTACAACTCATCATCATCGAACGGTTGATCAATTCGGCGATGTGGAAGCTCAGAATAGCTTGTTATGAGATTGCAGCTGATTATCATCAAACGGTTGACCGATTTGGCAATGTGGAAGCTCAGAACGGCTTGTTATGATATTATAACTCATTGTCATTGAACGGTTGATCGATTTGGCGATGTGGAAGCTTAGAACAACTTGTTATGAGATTGCAGCTGATTATCATCGAATGGTTGATTGATTCGGTGATGTGGAAGCTCAAAACGGCTTGTTATGAGATTACAACTCATTATCATCGAATGGTTGATCGATTTAGCGATATGGAATCTCAGAATAGCTTGTTATGAGATTACAACTCATCATCATCGAATGGTTGATCGATTCGGCGATGTGGAAGTTTAGAATAGCTTGTTATTTGATTGTAGCTGATTATCATCAAACAGTTGATCAATTCGGCGATGTGGAAGCTCAGAATGGCTTGTTATGAGATTACAACTCATTGTCATCGAATGGTTGATTGATTTGGCGATGTGGAAGCTAGGAACAGCTTGTTATGAGATTGTAGTTGATCATCATCGAACGGTTGATCGATTCGGTGATGTGGAAGCTCAGAACAGCTTGTTATGATATTAAAACTCATCATCATCAATCGGTTGATCGATTCGGCAATGTGGAAGCTTAGAACAGCTTATTATGAGATTGCAGCTGATTATCATCAAACAGTTGATCGATTCAGCGATGTGGAAGCTCAGAATGGATTGTTATGAGATTACACCTCATTGTCATCGAACGGTTGATCGATTCGGCGATGTGGAAGCTCAGAATGGCTTGTTATGAGATTACAACTCATCATCATTGAACGGTTGATCGATTCGGCGATTTGGAAGCTAAGAATAGCTTGTTATGAGATTGCAGCTGACTATCATCGAATGGTTGACCGAGTCGGCAATGTGGAAGCTCAGAATAGCTCGTTATTAGATTACAACTCATTGTCATCAAACGGTTGATCGATTCGGTGATGTGGAAGCTCAGAACAGCTTGTTATGAGATTACAACTCATCATCATCAAAGGATTGATTGATTCAGCGATGTGGAAGCTCATAATAGCTTGTTATGAGATTGTAGCTGATTATTATCGAACGGTTGATCGATTCGGCGATATGGAAGCTCAGAATGGCTTATTATGAGATTACAACTCATTGTCATCCAACGGTTGATCAATTTGGCAATGTGGAAGCTCAGAATGGCTTGTTATGAGATTGCAGCTGATTATCATCGAACGGTTGATCAATTCAGCGATGTGGAAGCTTAGAACAGCTTGTTATCATATTACAACTCATTATCATCCAACGGTTGATCCATTCAGTGATGTGGAAGCTCAGAATAGCTTGTTATGAGATTACAACTCATCATCATCGAACGGTTGACTGATTTGGCGATGTGGAAGCTAGGAATGGCTTGTTCTAAGATTACAAATCATCATCGAACAATTGATCGATTCGGCGATGTGGAAGCTCAGAATGGCTCGTTATGAGATTGCAACTGATTATCATCGAACAGTTGATTGATTCGGTGATGTGGAAGCTCAGAACAGCTTGTTATGAGATTATAACTCATCATCATCGAACGGTTGATCGATTCGGTGATGTGGAAGCTCACAATGGCTTGTTATGAGATTACAACTCATCATCATCAAAGGGTTGATCGATTTGGCGATGTGGAAGCTCGGAACAGCTTGTTATTAGATTGCAGCTAATTATCATCGAACGGTTGACCAATTTGGTGATGTGGAAGCTCAGAACAGCTTATTATGAGATTACAACTCATTGTCATCAAACGGTTGATCAATTCAGCGATGTGGAAGCTCAGAATAGCTTGTTATGAGATTACAACTCATCATCATCGAACGGTTGATCGATTCGGTGATGTGGAAGCTCATAACAA
>MU225160.1:54481-77152 GCA_018584345.1 Thuja plicata
TACAACTAATTGTCATCGAACGGTTGATCGATCAGCGATGTTGAAGCTCAGAATAGCTTGTTATGAGATTATAACTCATCATCATCGAACGGTTGACCCATTCGGTGATGTGGAAGCTTAGAATGGCTTGTTATGAGATTGCAGCTGATTATCATCGAACGGTTGATCGATTCGGCGATGTGTAAGCTCAGAACGGCTTGTTGTGAGATTACAACTCATTATCATCAAACGGTTGATCGATTCGATGATGTGGAAGCTTAGAACAGCTTGTTATGAGATTGTAGTTGATCGATTCGGTGATGTAGAAGCTCATAACAGCTTGTTATGAGATTACAACTCATTATCATTGAACGGTTGATCAATTCGGTGATGTGGAAACTTAGAATAGCTTGTTATGAGATTACAACTCATCATCATTGAACGGTTGATCGATTCGGTGATGTGGAAGCTCAGAATAGCTTGTTATGAGATTACAACTCATCATCATCGAACGGTTGATCGATTTGGTGATGTGGAAGCTCAGAAAAGCTTGTTATGAGATTGTAGCTGATTATCATAGAACGGTTGATCGATTCGGCAATGTAGAAGCTCAGAACAGCTTGTTATGAGATTACAACTCATTGTCATCAAATAGTTGATCGATTCGGCAATGTGGAAGCTCAAAATAGCTTAGAACGGCTTGTTATGAGATTACAACTCATTGTCATCGAACGGTTGATCGATTCGGTGATGTGGAAATCTCAAAATAGCTTGTTATGAGATTACAACTCATCATTATCGAACGGTTGACCGATTCGGCGATGTAGAAGCTCAGAATGGCTTGTTATGAGGTTACAACTCATCATCATCGAACGGTTGACCGATTCGGCGATGTGGAAGCTCAGAACGACTTGTTATGAGATTACAACTCATTGTCATCGAATGGTTGATCGATTCAGCGATGTGGAAGCTCAGAATAGCTTGTTATAAGATTACAACTCATCATCATCGAATGGTTGATCGATTCGGCAATATGGAAGCTCAGAACAGCTTGTTATGAGATTGCAGCTGATTATCATTGAACGGTTGATCGATTTGGCGATGTGGAAGCTCAGAACGGCTTGTTATGAGATTACAACTCATTATCATCGAACAGTTGATGGATTCAGCGATGTGGAAGCTCAGAACAACTTGTTATGAGATTGCAGCTGATCATCATCGAACGGTTGATCGATTCGGCGATGTGGAAGCTCAGAATAGCTTGTTATGAGATTGCAGCTGATTATCATCGAACGATTGACCGATTCGGCGATATGGAAGCTCAGAATGGCTTGTTATGAGATTACAACTCATTGTCATCGAACGGTTGATCGATTCGGTGATGTGGAAGGTGAGAACAACTTGTTATGAGATTACAACTCATCATCATCGAAGGGTTGATCGATTCGGCGATGTGGAATCTCAGAACAGCTTGTTATGAGATTGCAGCTGATTATCATCGAATGGTTGATCGATTCGGCGATGTGGAAGCTCAGAATGGCTTGTTATGAGATTATAACTCATTGTCATCGAACGGTTGATCGATTCAGTGATGTGGAAGCTCAGAATAGCTTGTTATGAGATTGCAGCTGATCATCATCGAATGGTTGATCGATTCAGCGATGTGGAAGCTCAGGATGGCTTGTTATGAGATTGTAGTTGATTATCATCAAACGGTTGACCGATTTGGCAATGTCGAAGCTCAGAATGGCTTGTTATGAGATTACAACTCATTGTCATCGAACGGTTGATTAATTTGGTGATGTGGAAGCTCAGAATAGCTTGTTATGAGATTACAACTCATCATTATCAAATGGTTGATCGATTCAGCAATGTGGAAGCTCAGAATAGCTTGTTATGAGATTGCAGCTGATTATCATCAAACGGTTGACCGATTCGGTGATGTGGAAGCTCAGAATGGCTTGTTATGAGATTGCAGCCGATCATCATCAAACGGTTGATCGATTCGGTGATGTGGAAGCTCAGAATAGCTTGTTATGAGATTGCAGCTGATCATCATCGAACGGTTGATCGATTCAGCGATGTGGAAGCTTAGAACAGCTTGTTATGAGATTGTAGCTGATTATCATCAAATGGTTGACCGATTCAGCAATGTGGAAGCTCAGAACGGCTTGTTATGAGATTACAACTCATTGTCATCAAACGGTTGGTTGATTCGGCGATGTGGAAGCTCAGAATAGCTTGTTATGAGATTACAACTCATCATCATCGAACGGTTGATCGATTTTGCAATGTGGAAGCTCAGAATAGCTTGTTATGAGATTTCAGCTGATTATCATCGAACGGTTGATCGATTCAGCGATGTGGAAGCTCAGAATGGCTTGTTATGAGATTACAACTCATTGTCATTGAATGGTTGATCGATTAGGCAATGTGGAAGCTAGGAACAGCTTGTTATGAGATTGTAGTTGATCATCATCGAACGGTTGATTGATTTGGCGATGTGGAAGCTCAGAATACCTTGTTATGAGATTGTAGCTGATTATCATCGAACAGTTGATCGATTCAGTGATGTGGAAGCTCAGAACAGCTTGTTATGAGATTACAACTCATTATCATCAAATGGTTGATCGATTTGGCGATGTGGAAGCTCAGAACAGCTTGCTATGAGATTACAACTCATCATCATCGAACGGTTGATCGATTTGGCGATGTGGAAGCTCAGAATAGCTTGCTATAAGATTACAACTCATCATCATCAAACGGTTGATCGATTCGGTGATGTAAAAGCTTAGAATAGCTTGTTATGAGATTGCAACAGATTATCATCGAACGGTTGATCGATTCGGTGATGTGGAAGCTTAGAACAACTTGTTATGAGATTACAACTCATTGTCATCGAACGGTTGATCAATTCGGCGATGTGGAAGCTCAGAATAGCTTGTTATGAGATTACAACTCATCATCATCGAACGGTTGACCGATTTGGCGATGTGGAAGCTCAGAACGGCTTGTTATGAGATTACAACTCATCATCATCGAACGATTGATTGATTCGACGATATGGAAGCTCAGAATAGTTTGTTATGAGATTGCAGCTGATTATCATCGAACGGTTGACTGATTTGGCGATGTGGAAGTTGAGAACGGTTGATTGATTTGGTGATGTGGAAGCTCAGAATAGTTTGTTATGAGATTAAAACTCATCATCATCGAACGGTTGATCGATTCGGCGATATGGAAGCTTAGAATAGCTTGTTATGAGATTGCAGCTGATTATCATCGAATGGTTGATTGATTTGGCAATGTGGAAGCTCAAAATGGCTTAATTTGAGATTACAACTCTTTGTCATCGAATGGTTGATCGATTCAGCAATGTGGAAGCTCAGAAAAGCTTGTTATGAGATTGCAGCTGATCATCATCGAACGGTTGATCGATTCGGCGATGTGGAAGCTCAGAACGGCTTGTTATGAGATTACAACTCATTATAATCGAACGGTTGATGGATTCAGCAATGTGGAAGCTCAGAATAGCTTGTTATGAGACTGCAACTGATCATCATGGAACGGTTGATTGATTCGGCGATGTGGAAGCTCAGAACAACTTGTTATGAGATTACAGTTGATTATCATCAAACGGTTGACCGATTTGGTGATGTGGAAGCTCAGAATGGCTTGTTATGAGATTACAACTCATTATCATCGAACGGTTGATCAATTCAGTGATGTGGAAGCTCAGAACAGCTTGTTATGAGATTGGAGCTGATTATCATCAAACAGTTGATCAATTTGGCGATGTGGAAGCTCAGAACGGCTTGTTATGAGATTACAACTCATTATCATCAAACGGTTGATCGATTCAGCGATGTGGAAGCTCAGAAAAGCTTGTTATGAGATTACAACTCATCATCATCGAACGGTTGATCGATTTGGCGATGTGGAAACTCAGAACAACTTGTTATGAGATTGCAGCTGATTATCATCAAACGGTTGATCGATTTGGTGATGTGGAAGCTCAGAATGGCTTGTTATGAGATTACAACTCATTTTCATTGAACGGTTGATCGATTTAGTGATGTGAAAGCTCAGAACAGCTTGTTATGAGATTGCAGCTGATCATCATCAAACGGTTGATCGATTCGGCAAAGTGGAAGCTCAGAAGAGCTTGTTATGAGATTGTAGCTGATTATCATCGAACGGTTGACCGATTTGGCGATGTGGAAGCTCAGAACATCTTGTTATGAGATTACAACTCATTGTCATTGAACGGTTAGTTGATTCGGCGATGTGGAAGCTCAAAATAACCTTTTATGAGATTACAACTCATCATCATCGAATGGTTGATCGATTTGGCAATGTGGAAGCTCAGAACAACTTGTTATTTGATTTTAGCTGATTATCATCAAATGGTTGATCGATTTGGTGATGTGGAAGCTCAGAATGGCTTGTTATGAGATTGCAGCTGATTCTCATCGAACGGTTGATCGATTCAGTGATGTGGAAGCTCAGAATGGCTTGTTATGAGATTACAACTCATTATCATCAAATGGTTGATCGATTCAGCGATGTGGAAGCTCAGAACAGCTTGTTATGAGATTACAACTCATCATCATCGAACGGTTGATTGATTTGGCGATGTGGAAGCTCAGAATAGCTTGTTATGAGATTACAACTCATCATCATCGAACGGTTGATCAATTCGGCGATGTGGAAGCTCAGAACAACTTGTTATGAGATTGCAACAGATTATCATCGAACGGTTGATCGATTCGGCGATGTGGAAGCTCAGAATGGCTTGTTATGAGATTACAACTCATTGTCATTGAATAGTTGATTGATTCGGCGATGTGGAAGCCTAGAATAGCTTGTTATGAGATTGCAGCTAATTATCATCAAACAGTTGACTAATTTGGTGATGTGGAAGCTCAGAATGGCTTGTTATGAGATTACAACTCATTATGATTGAACGGTTGATCGATTCGGCAATGTGGAAGCTCAGAATAGGTTGTTATGATAATACAACTCATCATCATCGAACGGTTGATCGATTCGGCGATGTGGAAGCTCAGAACGGCTTGTTATGAGATTATAACTCATTGTCATCGAACGGTTGATCGATTCAGAGATGTGGAAGCTTAGAATAGCTTGTTATGAGATTGCAGCTCATCATCATCAAACGGTTGATCGATTCGGCGATTTGGAAGCTCAGAACAGCTTGTTATGAGATTGCAGCTGATTATCATCGAATGGTTTACCGATTCGGTGATGTGGAAGCTCAGAATGGCTTGTTATGAGATTACAACTCATTGTCATCAAACGGTTGATCGATTCGGCAATGTGGAAGCTCAAAATAGCTTGTTATGAGATTACAGCTCATCATCATTGAACGGTTGATCGATTCGGCGATGTGCAAGCTCAGAACAGCTTGTTATGAGATTGCAGCTGATTATCATCGAACGGTTGACCGATTCGGCGATGTGGAAGCTCAGAATGGCTTGTTATGAGATTATAACTCATTGTCATCGAACGGTTGATCGATTCGGCGATGTGGAAGCTCAAAATAGCTTGTTATGAGATTGCAGCTGATCATCATCGAATGGTTGATCGATACAGTGATGTGGAAGCTCACAACAACTTGTTATGTGATTGCAATTGATTATCATCGAATGGTTGACCGATTTGGCGATGTGGAAGCTCAGAACGGCTTGTTATGAGATTACAACTCATTGTCATCGAACGCTTGATCGATTCGGCAATGTGGAAGCTCAGAATAGCTTGTTATGAGATTACAACTCATCATCATCGAACGGTTGATCAATTTGGTGATGTGGAAGCTCAGAACAGCTTGTTATGAGATTACAGATGATTATCATCAAACGGTTGATCGATTCGGCGATGTGGAAGCTCAGAATGACTTGTTATAAGATTACAACTCATTATCATCAAATGGTTGATCGATTCGGCGATGTGGAAGCTCAAAAAAGCTTGTTACAAGATTACAACTCATCATCATCGAACGGTTGATCGATTTGGTGATGTCGAAGCTTATAACAGCTTGTTATGAGATTGCAGCTGATTATAATTGAACGGTTGATCGATTCGGTTATGTGGAAGCAAAGAATGGCTTATTATGAGATTGCAACTAATTATCATTGAACAGTTGATCGATTCGGTGATGTGGAAGCTCAGAATGGCTTGTTATGAGATTACAACTCATTGTCATCAAACAGTTGACCAATTCGGCGAAGTGGAAGCTCAGAACAGCTTGTTATGAGATTACAACTCATCGTCATCGAATGGTTGACCGATTTCGTAATGTGGAAGCTCAAAATAGCTTGTTATGAGATTACAACTCATCATCATCGAACGGTTGATCGATTCGGCGATGTGGAAGCTCAAAATGACTTGTTATGAGATTGCAGCTGATTATCATCGAATGGTTGATCGATTCGACGGTGTGGAAGCTCAGAACAGCTTGTTATGAGATTACAACTCATTATCATCGAACGGTTGATCAAGTTAGTGATGTGGAAGCTCAGAACAGCTTGTTATGAGATTACAACTCATCATCATCGAACAGTTGATCGATTTGGCAATGTGGAAGCTCATAATAGCTTGTTATGAGATTACAACTCATCATCATTGAACGGTTGATCGATTCGGTGATGCAGAAGCTCAGAACAGCTTGTTATGAGATTACAATAGATTATCATCAAACGGTTGATTGATTCGGCAATTTGGAAGCTCAGAACGGCTTGTTATGAGATTATAACTCATTGTCATCGAACGGTTGATCGATTCGGTGATGTGGAAGCTCAGAAGAGCTTGTTATGACATTAAAAATCATCATCATTTAACGGTTGACCGATTCGGCGATGTGGAAGCTCAGAACCACTTGTTATGAGATTACAACTTATCATCATCAAACGGTTGATTGATTCAGCGATGTGGAAGCTTAGAACAGCTTGTTATGAGATTGCAGCTGATTATCTTCAAACGGTTGACCGATTCGGCGATGTGGAAGCTCAAAACGACTTGTTATGAGATTACAACTCATTGTCATCGAATGGTTTATCGATTTGGTGATGTGGAAGCTCAAAATAGCTTGTTATGATATTACAACTCATCGTCATCGAACGGTTGATTGATTCAGCGATGTGGAAGCTCAGAACAGCTTGTTATGAGATTGCAGCTGATCATCATCAAACGGTTGATCGATTCGGCGATGTGGAAGCTCAGAATAGCTTTTTATGAGATTGTAGCTGATTATCATCAAACGGTTGACCGATTTGGTGATGTGGAAGCTCAGAATGGCTTGTTATGAGATTATAACTCATTGTCATTGAATGGTTGATCGATTCGGTGATGTGGAAGCTTAGAATAGCTTGTTATGAGATTACAACTCATCATCATCGAACGGTTGATCGATTCGGTGATGTGGAAGCTCAGAACAGCTTGTTATGAGATTACAGCTGATTATCATCAAACGGTTGATTGATTCGGCGATGTGGAAGCTCAGAAGAGCTTTTTATGAGATTACAACTCATTGTCATCAAACGGTTGATTGATTCAGCGATGTGGAAGATCAGAAGAGCTTATTATGAGATTGCAGCTGATCATCATCGAACGGTTGATCGATTCGGCGATGTGGAAGCTCAGAACAGCTTGTTATGAGATTGCAGTTGATTATGATCAAACGGTTGACCGATTTGGCGATGTGGAAGCTCAGAATGGCTTATTATGAGATTATAACTCATTATCATCAAACGGTTGATTGATTCGGCGATGTGGAAGCTCAGAACGGCTTGTTATGAGATTACAACTCATCATCATCGAACGGTTGACTGATTCGGCGATGTGGAAGCTCAGAACGGCTTGTTACGAGATTACAACTCATCATCATCAAGCGGTTGATCGATTTGACGATGTGGAAGCTCAGAACAACTTGTTATGAGATTGCAGCTGGTTATCATTGAATGGTTGACCGATGTGGCAATGTGGAAGCTCAGAACGACTTGTTATGAGTTTACAACTCATTGTCATCAAACGGTTGATCGATTTGGTGATGTGGAAGCTCAGAATAGCTTGTTATGAGATTACAACTCATCATCATCAAACAGTTGATCGATTCGGTGATGTGGAAGCTTAGAACAGCTTGTTATGAGATCGCAGCTGATTATCATCAAACGGTTGATCAATTTGGCAATGTGGAAGCTCAGAACGGCTTGTTATGAGATTACAACTCATTATCATCAAATGGTTGATCGATTTAGCGATGTGGAAGCTCAGAAAAGCTTGTTATGAGATTACAACTCATCATCATCAAACGGTTGATCGATTCGGTGATGTGGAAGCTTAGAATAGCTTGTTATAAGATTGGAGCTGATTATCATCGAACGGTTGATCAATTCGGTGATGTGGAAGCTCAGAACGGCTTGTTATGAGATTGCAGCTGATTATCATCGAATAGTTGATCGATTCTATGATATGGAAGCTTAGAATAGCTTGTTATGAGATTACAACTCATTATCATCGAACAGGTGATCAATTCAGTGATGTGGAAGCACAGAATAGCTTTTTATGAGATTACAACTCATCATCATCGAACGGTTGACCAATTCGGTGATGTGGAAGCTCAAAATGGCTTGTTATAAGATTACAACTCATCATCATCGAACGGTTGATCGATTCGGTGATGTGGAAGCTCAGAATGGCTTGTTATGAGATTGCAGCTGATTATCATCAAACGGTTGATTGATTCGGCGATGTGGAAGCTCAGAACAGCTTGTTATGAGATTACAACTCATCATCATCGAACGGTTGACTGATTCGGCGATGTGGAAGCTCAAAATGGCTTGTTATGAGATTACAACTCATCATCATCAAACAGTTGATCGATTCGGCGATGTGGAAGCTCAGAACAACTTGTTATGAGATTGCAGCTGATTATCATCGAATAGTTAACCGATTCGGCGATGTGGAAGCTCAAAATGGCTTGTTATGAGATTACAACTCATTGTCATCGAACGATTGATCGATTCGGTGATGTGGAAGCTCAGAATAGCTTGTTATGAGATTACAACTCATCATCATCAAACGGTTGATCGATTCAGCGATCTGGAAGCTCAGAATAGCTTGTTATGAGATTGTAGCTGATTATCATCGAACGGTTGATCGATTCGGTGATGTGGAAGCTCAGAACGGCTTGTTATGAGATTACAGCTCATTTTCATCGAACGGTTGATCGATTCGATGATATGGAAGGTTAGAAGAGCTTGTTATGAGATTACAACTCATCATCATCGAACGGTTGATCGATTCAGAGATGTGGAAGCTCAGAACAGCTTGTTATGAGATTACAACTCATCATCATCGAACGGTTGACGGATTCGGCGATGTGGAAGCTCAGAATGGCTTGTTATGAGATTAAAACTCATCATCATTGAACGGTTGATGGTTTCAGCGATGTGGAAGCTCAGAACAGCTTGTTATGAGATTGCAGCTGATCATCATCGAACGGTTGATCGATTCGGCGATGTGGAAGCTCAAAATAGCTTGTTATGAGATTGCAGTTGATTATCATCAAACGGTTGACCGATTTGGTGATGTGGAAGCTCAGAACGGCTTGTTATGAAATTACAACTCATTGTCATGGAATGGTTGATCGATTCAGCGATGTGGAAGCTCAGAAGACCTGGTTATGAGATTGCAGCTGATTATCATCGAATGGTTGATCGATTCAGCGGTGTGGAAGCTCAGAACAGCTTGTTATGAGATTACAACTCATTATCATCGAATGGTTGATCAAGTCAGCGAAGTGGAAGCTCAGAATAGCTTGTTATGAGATTACAACTCATCATCATCGAACGGTTGATCGATTCAGCGATGTGGAAGCTTAGAACAGCTTTTTATGAGATTACAGTTGATTATCATCACACGGTTGATCGATTCAGTGATGTGGAAGCTCAGAATGGCTTGTTATGAGATTACAACTCATTATCATCGAAAGGTTGATTGATTCGGCGATGTGGAAGCTCAGAATAGCTTTTTATGAGATTATAACTCATCATCATCAAACGGTTGATCGATTCGGCGATGTGGAAGCTCAGAACAGCTTGTTATGAGATTGCAGCTGATTATCATCGAACGGTTGATCGATTCGGTGATGTGGAAGCTCAGAATGGCTTTTTATGAGATTACAACTCATTGTCATTGAACAGTTGATCGATTCGGCGATGTGGAAGCTCAGAATGGCTTGTTATGAGATTAAAACTCATTGTCATCGAATGGTTGATCGATTCAGCGATGTGGAAGCTCAGAATAGCTTGTTATGAGATTACGACTCATCATCATCGAACGGTTGACTGATTCAGTGATGTGGAAGCTCAGATTGGCTTGTTATGAGATTACAACTCATCATCATCAAACGATTGATCGATTCGGTGATGTGGAAGCTTAGAACAGCTTGTTATGAGATTGCAGCTGATTATCATCGAATGGTTGACCGATTTGGCGATGTGGAAGTTCAGAATGCCTTGTTATGAGATTACAACTCATTATCATCGAACGGTTGATCGATTCAGTGATGTGGAAGCTCACAATAGCTTGTTATGAGATTACAACTCATCATCATCGAACGGTTGATCGATTCAGTGATGTGGAAGCTCAAAATAGCTTATTATGAGTTTGCAGATGATTATCATCGAATGGTTGATCAATTCGGTGATGTGGAATCTCAGAATGGCTTGTAATGAGATTACGACTCATTATCATCGAATGGTTGATCGATTCGATGATGGGGAAGCTCAGAACAGCTTGTTATGAGATTGCAGTTGATCATCATCGAACGGTTGACCGATTCGGCGATGTGGAAGCTTAGAATAGCTTGTTATGAGATTGTAGCTAATTATCATCGAACGGTTGACCGATTGGGCGATGTGGAAGCTCAGAACAGTTTGTTATGAGATTACAACTCATTATCATCGAACGGTTGATCGATTCGGCGATGTGGAAGCTCAGAATAGCTTGTTATGAGATTACAACTCAACATCATCGAACGGTTGATCAATTCGGTGATGTGGAAGCTCAGAACAGCTTGTTATGAGATTGTAGCTGATTATCATCGAACGGTTGATCGATTCAGTGATGTGGAAGTTCAGAATAGCTTGTTATGAGATTACAACTCATTGTCATCAAACGGTTGATTGATTCGGCGATGTGGAAGCTCAGAACAGCTTGTTATGAGATTACAGCTGATCATCATCAAACGATTGATTGATTCAGCGATGTGGAAGCTTAGAACAGCTTGTTATGAGATTGCAGCTGATTATCATCGAATGGTTGACCGATTCGGCGATATGGAAGCTCAGAACGGCTTGTTATGAGATTCAACTCATTGTTATCAAATAGTTTATCAATTTGGCGATGTGGAAGCTCAGAATAGCTTGTTATGAGATTACAACTCATCATCATCGAACGGTTGATCGATTCGGCGATGTGGAAGCTCAGAACAGCTTGTTATGAGATTGCAGCTGATTATCATCGAACGGTTGATCGATTCAGCAATGTGGAAGCTCAGAACGGCTTGTTATGAGATTATAACTTATTATCATCAAACATTTGATCGATTTGGTGATGTGGAAGCTCAGAATAGCTTGTTATGAGATTACAACTCATCATCATTGAACACTTGATTGATTCGGCGATGTGGAAGCTCAGAACAGCTTATTATGAGATTGCAGCTGATTATCATCAAACGGTTGATCAATTCAGCGATGTGGAAGCTTAGAATGGCTTGTTATGAGATTGTAGCTGATTATCATCAAATGATTGATCGATTCAGTGATGTGGAAGCTCAGAACAGCTTGTTATGAGATTACAACTCATTGTCATCAAATGGTTGATCGATTCAGCGATGTGGAAGCTCATAACAACTTATTATGAGATTACAACTCATCATCATCGAACGGTTGACCGATTCGATGATGTGGAAGCTCGGAACGGCTTGTTATGAGATTACAACTCATCATCATTGAACGGTTGATCGATTCAGCGATGTGGAAGCTCAGAACGGCTTGTTATTTGATTGCAGCTGATTATCATCGAACAGTTGATCGATTCGGCATTGTGGAAGCTCAGAATAGCTTGTTATGAGATTACAACTCATCATCATCGAATAGTTGACCAATTCAGTGATGTGGAAGCTCAGAATGGCTTGTTATGAGATTACAACTCATCATCATCAAACGGTTGATCGATTCAACGATGTGGAAGCTCAGAATAGCTTTTTATGAGATTGCAGCTGATTATCATCAAACGGTTGACCGATTCGGCGATGTGGAAGCTCAAAATAGCTTGTTATGAGATTACAACTCATTGTCATCGAACAATTGATCGATTCAGTGATGTGGAAGCTCAGAACAGCTTGTTATGAGAATACAACTCATCATCATCGAACGGTTGATCGATTCGGCGATGTGGAAGCTTAGAACAACTTGTTATGAGATTGCAGCTGATTATCATCGAACGGTTGATTGATTTGGTGATGTGGAAGCTCAGAATGGCTTATTATGAGATTACAGCTGATTATCATCAAACAGTTGATCGATTCGGCAATGTGCAAGCTCAGAACGGCTTGTTATGAGATTACAACTCATTGTCATCGAATAGTTGATCGATTCGGCAATGTGGAACCTCAGAAAAGCTTGTTATGATATTACAACTCATCATCATCAGACGGTTGACAAATTTGGCGATGTGGAAGCTCAGAATGGCTTGTTATGAGATTACAACTCATCATCATCGAACGGTTGATCGATTCGGCAATGTGGAAGCTTAGAACAGCTTGTTATGAGATTGCAGCTGATTATCATTGAACGGTTGATCAATTCGATGGTGTGGAAGCTCAGAATGGCTTGTTATGAGATTACAACTTATTATCATCGAACGGTTAATCGATTCGGCAATGTGGAAGCTCAGAATAGCTTGTTATGAGATTATAACTCATCATCATCAAATGGTTGATTGATTCGGTGATGTGGAAGCTCAGAACAGCTTGATATGAGATTGCAGCTGATTATCATCAAATGGTTGATCGATTCGGCAATGTGGAAGCTCAGAATGGCTTGTTATGAGATTACAACTCATTACCATCAAATGGTTGATCGATTTGGCAATGTGGAAGCTCAGAATAGCTTGTTATGAGATTACAACTCATCATCATCAAACGGTTAATCGATACGGTGATGTGGAATCTCAGAATAGCTTGTTATGAGATTACAACTCATCATCATCGAACGGTTGATCGATTCGGTGATGTAGAAGCTCAGAACAGCTTGTTATGAGATTACAGTTGATTATCATCAAATGGTTGATCGAGTCAGCGATGTGGAAGCTTAGAACGGCTTGTTATGAGATTACAACTCATTATCATCAAACGGTTGATCGATTCAGTGATGTGGAAGCTCAGAATAGGTTATTATGAGATTACACCTCATCATCATCAAACAGTTGATTGATTCGGCGATGTGGAAGCTCAGAACAGCTTGTTATGAGATTATACTCATCATCATCGAACGGTTGATCGATTCGGTGATGTGGAAGCTCAAAATAGCTTGTTATGAGATTGCAACTAATTATCATCAAACGGTTGATCGAGTCGGCAATGTGGAAGCTTAGAATGGCTTGTTATGAGATTACAACTTATTATCATCGAACGGTTGATCGATCCCATGATCTGGAAGCTCAGAATAGCTTGTTATGATATTACAACTCATCATCATCAAATGGTTGGTCAATTCAACGATGTGGAAGCTTAGAACAACTTGTTATGAGATTACAGCTGATTATCATCGAACGATTGATCGATTCAGCGATGTCGAAGCTCAAAATGGCTTATAATGAGATTACAACTCATTGTCATCGAACGGTTGATCGATTCAGTGATGTGGAAGCTCAGAATAGCTTGTTATGAGATTACAGCTGATCATCATCAAACGGTTGATCGATTCGGTGATGTGGAAGCTTAGAACAGCTTGTTATGAGATTGCAGCTGATTATCATCGAACGGTTGACCGATTCGGCGATGTGGAACCTCAGAACGGCATGTTATGAGATTACAACTCATTGTCATGAAATGGTTGATTGATTCGGTGATGTGGAAGCTCAGAACAGCTTGTTATGAGATTACAACTCATCATCATCGAATGGTTGATCGATTCAGTGATGTGGGAGCTCAGAACGGCTTGTTATGAGATTGCAGCTAATTATCATTGAACGGTTGATTGATTTGGCGATGTGGAAGCTCAGAATAGGTTGTTATGAGATTACAACTCATCATCATCGAACAGTTGATCGATTCGGTGATGTGGAAGCTCAGAACAGCTTGTTATGAGATTGCAGCTCATAATCGTTGAATGGTTGACCGATTTGGCAATGTGGAAGCTCAGAACAGCTTGTTATGAGATTACAACTCATCATCATCGAATGGTTGATCGATTCGGCGATGTGGAAGCTCAGAACAGCTTGTTATGAGATTGCAGCTAATCATCATCGTATGGTTGATCGATTCGGCGACGTGGAAGCTTAGAACAGCTTGTTATGAGATTACAACTTATTGTCATCGAACGGTTGATTGACTCGGCAATGTGGAAGCTCAGAATAGCTTGTTATGAGATTGCAGCTGATCATCATTGAACGGTTGATCGATTCGACGATGTGGAAGCTCAGAACGGCCTGTTATGAGATTATAACTCATTATCATCGAACGGTTGATCAATTTGGTGATGTGGAATCTCAGAACAGCTTGTTATGAGATTACAACTCATCATCATCGAACGGTTGATCGATTCGGCGATGTGGAAGCTCAGAATAGCTTGTTATGAGATTGCAGCTGATTATAATCAAATGGTTGATCGATTCAGTGATGTGGAAGCTCAGAACGGCTTGTTATGAGATTACAACTCATTATCATCGAACGGTTGATCTATTTGGCGATGTGGAAGCTGAGAATAGCTTGTTATGAGATTACAACTCATTATCATTGAACGGTTGATCGCTTCAGCGATGTGGAAGCTCAGAATAGCTTGTTATGAGATTACAAGTCATCATCATCAAACGGTTGATCGATTTGGCGATGTGGAAGCTCAAAACAGCTTGTTGGGAGATTACAACTCATCATCATCGAACGGTTGATCAATTCAGCGATGTGGAAGCTCAGAACAGCTTGTTATGAGATTACAACTCATCATCATCAAACGGTTGATCAATTCGGCGATGTGGAAGCTCAAAATGGCTTGTTATGAGATTACAACTCATTATCATCGCACGGTTGATCAATTCAGTGATGTGGAAGCTTAGAATAGCTTGTTATGAGATTACAACTCATCATCATCGAACGGTTGACCGATTCAGTGATGTGGAAGCTAAGAATGGCTTGTTATGAGATTATAACTCATCATCATCGAACGGTTGATCGATTCGGCGATATGGAAGCTCAGAATAGCTTGTTATGAGATTGCAGCTGATTATCATCAAATGGTTGACCGATTTGGTGATGTGGAAGCTCAGAACGGCTTGTTATGAGATTACAACTCATTGTCATCGAACGGTTGATCAATTCGGCGATGTGGAAGCTTAGAACAGCTTGTTATGAGATTACAACTCATCATCATCGAACGGTTGATCGATTCGGCGATGTGGAAGCTCAGAATAGCTTGTTATGAGATTACAATTGATTATCATTGAATGGTTGATCGATTCGGCAATGTGGAAGCTCAGAACGGCTTGTTATGAGATTACAACTCATTCTCATCAAACGGTTGATCAGTTCGGTGATGTGGAAGCTCAGAATAGCTTGTTATGAGATTACAACTCATCATCATCGAACGGTTGATCGATTCAGCAATATGGAAGCTCAGAACAACTTGTTATGAGATTGTAGCTGATTATCATCAAATGGTTGATCGATTCAGCAATGTGGAAGCACAGAACGACTTGTTATGAGATTACAACTCATTGTCATCAAACGGTTGATCGATTCGGCGATATGGAAGCTCAAAACTGCTTCTTATGAGATTGCAGCTAATCATCATCGAATAGTTGATCGATTTGGTGATGTGGAATCTTAGAATAGCTTGTTATGAGATTGCAGCTAATTATCATTGAACGGTTGACCAATTCGGTGATGTGGAAGCTCAGAATAGCTTGTTATGAGATTACAACTCATCATCATCGAAAGGTTGATTGATTTGGTGATGTGGAAGCACAGAATAGCTTTTTATGAGATTGCAGCTAATTATCATCGAACGGTTGATCGATTTGGTGATGTGAAAGCTCAGAATGGCTTGTTATGAGATTACAACTCCTTATCATCGAATGGTTGATCGATTCGGCAATGTGGAAGCTTAGAACAACTTGTTATGATATTACAACTCATCATCATCAAACAATTGATCGATACGGCGATGTGGAAGCTCAGAACAGCTTGTTATGAGATTGCAGATGATTATCATCGAACGGTTGATCGATTCGGCAATGTGGAAGCTCAGAACGGCTTGTTATAGGATTGCTGCTGATTATCATCGAACGCTTGATCGAGTCGGTGATGTGGAACCTCAGAATGGCTTGTTATGACATTACAACTCATCATCATCAAACGGTTGATCAATTCAGCAATGTGGAAGCTCAGAACGGCTTGTTATGAGATTGCAGCTGATTATCATCAAATGGTTGATCAATTCGGTGATGTGGAAGCTCAGAACAGCTTGTTATGAGATTACAACTCATCATCATCAAACGGTTGACCAATTCGGTGATGTGGAAGCTCAGAACAGCTTGTTATGAGATTACAACTCATCATCATCGAACGGTTGATCGATTCGGTGATGTGGAAGCTCAGAATAGCTTGTTATGAGATTACAACTCATCATCATTAAACGGTTGACCAATTCAGTGATGTGGAAGCTCAGAATGGCTTGTTATGAGATTACAGCTCATCATCATCGAATGGTTGATCGATTCGGCAATGTAGAAGATTAGAACAGATTGTTATGAGATTGCAGCTGATCATCATCGAATGGTTGATTTATTCGGCGATGTGGAAGCTCAAAACAGCGTGTTATGAGATTGTAGCTGATTATCATTGAATGGTTGACCGATTCGGCGATGTGGAAGCTCAGAATGGCTTGTTATGAGATTACAACTCATTGTCATCGAACGGTTGATCGATTTGGCGATGTGGAAGCTCAAAACATCTTGTTATGAGATTGCAGCTGATTATCATCGAATGGTTGATCGATTTGGCAATGTGGAAGCTCAGAATGGCTTGTTATGAGATTAAAACTCATTATCATCAAATGGTTGATCGATTCAGCGATGTGGAAGCTCAGAACAACTTGTTATGAGATTACAACTCATCATCATCGAACGGTTAATCGATTCGGCAATGTGGAAGCTCAAAACAGCTTGTTGTGAGATTGCAGTTGATTATCATCAAACGGTTGATCGATTCGGTGATGTGGAAGCTCAGAACGGCTTGTTATGAGATTAAAACTCATTATCATTGAACGGTTGATCGATTTGGCAATGTGGAAGCTCAGAATAGCTTGTTATGAGATTACAACTCATCATCATCGAACAGTTGTTTGATTCAGCGATGTGGAAGCTCAGAATAGCTTGTTATGAGATTACAACTCATCATCATCGAACGGTTGACCGATTCGGTGATGTGGAAGCTCAGAACGGCTTGTTATGAGATTACAACTCATCATCATCAAATGGTTGATCGATTTAGTGATGTGGAAGCTCAGAAGATCTTGTTATGAGATTGCAGCTGATCATCATCAAATGGTAGATCGACTCGGCGATGTGGAAGCTTAGAACAGCTTGTTATGAGATTGCAGCTGATTATCATCGAATGGTTGACTGATTCACCGAGGTGGAAGCCCAGAACAACTTGTTATGAGATTACAACTCATTGTCATTGAATGGTTGATCGATTCGGCGATGTGGAAGCTCAAAATAGCTTGTTATGAGATTACAACTCATCATCATCTAACGGTTGATCAATTTGGTGATGTAGAAGGTCAGAACAACTTGTTATGAGATTGCAACTGATCATCATTAAATAGTTGATCAATTTGGCGATGTGGAAGCTCAAAATAGCTTGTTATGAGATTACGACTCATCATCATCGAATGGTTGACCGATTCGGCGATGTGGAATCTCAGAACGGCTTGTTATGAGATTACAACTCATCATCATCAAACGGTTGATCGATTCGGTGATGTGGAAGCTCAGAACAGCTTGTAATGATATTGTAGCTGATCATCATCGAATGGTTGATTGATTTGGTGATGTGGAAGCTCAGAACAGCTTTTTATGAGATAGTAGCTGATTATCATCGAATGGTTGACCGATTCGGCGATGTGGAAGCTCAGAACGGCTTGTTATGAGATTACAACTCATTTTCATCGAACGGTTGATCGATTTGGTGATGTGGAAGCTCAGAATAGCTTGTTATGAGATTGCAGCTGATTATCATCGAACGGTTGATCGATTCGGCAGTGTGGAAGCTCAGAACGGCTTGTTATGAGATTACAACTCATTATCATCAAACGGTTGATCGATTCGGTGATGTGGAATCTCAGAACGGCTTGTTATGAGATTGTAGCTGATTATCATTGAACGATTGATCGATTTGGTGATGTAGAAGCTCAGAACAGCTTGTTATGAGATTACAACTCATCATCATCGAACCGTTGACCGATTAGGTGATGTGGAAGCTCAGAACGGCTTGTTATGAGATTACAACTCATCATCATCAAACGGTTGATGAATTTGGGAATTTCAAAGCTCAAAATAGCTTGTTATGAGATTGCAGCTGATTATCATCAAATGGTTGATCGATTCGGTGATGTGGAAGCTTAGAATGGCTTGTTATGAGATTACAACTCATTGTCATCAAACGGTTGATCGATTCGGTGATGTGGAAGCTCAGAACAACTTGTTATGAGATTACAACTCATCATCATCGAACGGTTGACCGATTCGGCGATGTGGAAGCTCAGAATGGCTTGTTATGAGATTACAACTCATCATCATCAAAGGGTTGATCGATTCAGCGATGTGGAAGCTCAGAACAGCTTGTTATGAGATTGCAGCTGATTATCATTGAATGGTTAACTGATTCAGTGATGTGGAAGCTCAGAATGGCTTGTTATGAGATTACAACTCATTGTCATCGAACGGTTGATTGATTCAGTGATGTGGAAGCTCAGAATAGCTTGTTATGAGATTACAACTCATCATCATTGAACGGTTGATCAATTCGACGATGTGGAAGCTCAGAATAGCTTGTTATGAGATTGCAGCTGATTATCATCGAACGGTTGATCGATTCGGCGATGTGGAAGTTCAGAACAGCTTGTTATGAGATTACAACTCATTGTCATCGAACGGTTGATTGATTCAGTGATGTGGAAGCTCAGAACAGCTTGTTATGAGATTGCAGCTGATCATCATCAAACGAATGATTGATTCGGCAATGTGGAAGCTTAGAACAGCTTGTTGTGAGATTGCAGCTGATTATCATCGAATGGTTAACCGATTCAGCGATGTGGAAGCTCAGAACGGCTTGTTAAGAGATTACAACTCATTGTCATCGAACAGTTGATCGATTCAGCGATGTGGAAGCTCAGAACAGCTTGTTATGAGATTAAAACTCATCATCATTGAACGGTTGATCGATTCGGCGATGTGGAAGCTCAGAACAGCTTGTTATGAGATTGCAGCTGATTATCATTGAACAGTTCATCGATTTGGCAATGTGGAAGCTCAGAACGGCTTGTTATGAGATTACAACTTATTATCATCAAACAGTTGATCGATTCGGTGATGTGGAAGCTCAGAACAACTTGTTATGAGATTACAACTCATCATCATTGAACGCTTGATCGATTCAGCAATGTGGATGCTCAGAACAGCTTGTTATGAGATTGCAACTGATTATCATCGAACGGTTGATCAATTCGGCAATGTGGAAGCTCATAACAGCTTGTTATGAGATTGCAGCTGATTATCATCAAATGATTGATCGATTCGGTGATGTGGAAGCTCATAACAGCTTGTGATGAGATTACAACTCATTGTCATCGAACGGTTGATTGATTTAGGGATGTGGAAGCTCAGAACAACTTGTTATGAGATTACAACTCATCATCATCGAACGGTTGACTGATTGGGCGATGTGGAAGCTCAGAATAGCTTGTTATGAGATTACAACTCATCATCATCGAATGGTTGATCGATTCGGCGATGTGGAAGCTGAGAACGGCTTGTTATGAGATTGCAGCTGATTATCATCGAATGGTTGATCAATTCGGCGATGTGGAAGCTAAGAATAGCTTGTTATGAGATTACAACTCATCATCATCGAATGGTTGACCAATTCAGTCATGTGGAAGCTTAGAACGGCTTGTTATGAGATTACAACTCATCATCATCGAACGGTTGATCGATTCAGCAATGTGGAAGCTCAGAACAGCTTGTTATGAGATTACAACTCATCATCATCGAACGGTTGACCAATTCGTTAATGTGGAAGCTCAGAACGGCTTGTTATGAGATTACAACTCATCATCATCAAATGGTTGATCGATTTGGCGATGTGGAAGCTCAGAATAGCTTGTTATGAGATTGCAGCTGATCATCATCGAATGGTTGATCGATTTGGTGATGTGGAAGCTTAGAACAACTTGTTATCAGATTGTAGCTAATTATCATCCAACAGTTGACCGATTCAGCAATGTCGAAGCTCAGAACGGCTTGTTATGAGATTACAAATCATTGTCATTGAACGGTTGATCGATTTGGCGATGTGGAAGCTCAAAACAGCTTGTTATGAGATTACAACTCATCATCATTAAATGGTTGATCAATTCGGCGATGTCAAAGCTCAGAATAGCTTGTTATGAGATTGCAACTGATTATCATCGAACGGTTGATCGATTTGGCGATGTGGAAGCTCAGAATGGCTTGTTATGAGATTACAAATTATTGTCATCGAATGGTTGATTGATTCAGCGATGTGGAAGCTCAGAACAGCTTGTTATGAGATTACAACTCATCATCATCGAACGGTTGATCAATTCAGCGATGTGGAAGCTCAAAATAGCTTGTTATGAGATTACAACTCATCATCATCAAACGGTTGACCGATTCAGTGATGTGGAAGCTCAGAACGGCTTGTTATTAGATTATAACTCATCATCATCGAATGGTTGATCAATTGGGCGATGTAGAAGCTCAGAATAGCTTGTTATGAGATTGCAGCTGATCATCATCAAATGGTTGATTGATTCAGCAATGTGGAAGCTCAGAACAGCTTGTTATGAGATTGCAGCTGATTATCATCGAATGATTGACCGATTCAGTGATGTGGAAGCTTAGAATGGCTTGTTATGAAATTACAACTCATTGTCATCGAACGGTTGATCGATTCAGTGATGTGGAAGCTCAGAACAACTTATTATGAGATTGCAGCTAATTATCATCGAACGATTGATCGATTCGGCGATGTGAAAGCTCACAACGGCTTGTTATGAGATTATAATTCATTATCATCGAATGGTTGATCAATTCGATGATGTGGAAGCTCAAAATAGCTTGTTATGAGATTACAACTCATCATCATCGAACGGTTGATTGATTCAGCGATGTGGAATCTCAAAACAGCTTGTTATGAGATTGCAGCTGATTATCATCGAACAGTTGATCGATTCAGCGATGTGGAAGCTCAGAATATCTTGTTATGAGATTACAACTCATTATCATCGAATGCCTGATCGATTCAGCAATGTGGAAGCTCAGAATAGCTTATTATGAGATTATAAGTCATCATCATCAAACGGTTGATTGGTTCAGCGATGTGGAAGCTCAGAACAGCTTGTTATGAGATTGCAGCTGATTATCATCGAACTGTTGATTGATTCGGCGATGTGGAAGCTCAGAATGGCTTGTTATGAGATTGCAGCTGATTATCATCAAACGGTTGATCGATTCGGCGATGTGCAAGCTGAGAATGGCTTGTTATGAGATTACAACTCATTGTCATCGAATAGTTGATCGATTCGGCAATGTGGAACCTCAGAAAAGCTTGTTATGAGATTACAACTCATCATCATCAAACGGTTGACCAATTCGGCGATGTCGAAGCTCAGAATGGCTTGTTATGAGATTACAACTCATCATCATCGAACGGTTGATTGATTCGGCGATGTGGAAGCTTAGAACAGTTTGTTATGACATTGCAGCTGATTATCATCGAATGGTTGACCGATTCGGCGATGTGGAAGCTCAGAATGGCTTGTTATGAGATTAAAACTCATTGTCATCGAACGGTTGATCAATTCGGCGATGTGGAAGCTTAGAATAGCTTGTTATGAGATTACAACTCATCGTCATCAAACAGTTGATCGATTCGGCGATGTGGAAGCTTAGAATAGCTTGTTATGAGATTACAGCTGATTATCATCGAACAGTTGATCGATTCAGCGATGTGGAAGCTTAGAACAGCTTGTTATGAGATTACAACTCATCATCATCGAACGGTTGATCGATTCAGCGATGTGGAAGCTCAGAACAGCTTGTTATGAGATTGTAGCTGATTATCATCGAACGGTTGATCGATTCGGC
>MU225160.1:119412-146151 GCA_018584345.1 Thuja plicata
ATCGAACGGTTGATCTATAGGGCGATGTGGAAGCTCAGAATAGCTTGTTATGAGATTGTAGCTGATTATCATCGAACGATTGACCGATTCGGTGATGTGGAAGCTCAAAATGGCTTGTTATGAGATTACAACTCATTGTCATCAAACAGTTGATCGATTCGGTGATGTGGAAGCTCATAACAGCTTGTTATGAGATTACAACTCATCATCATCGAACGGTTGACCGATTCGGCAATGTGGAAGCTCAGAACGGCTTGTTATGAGATTACAACTCATCATCATCGAACGGTTGATCGATTCGGCGATGTGGAAGCTCAGAACAGCTTGTTATGAGATTGCAGCTGATTATCATCGAACAGTTGATCGATTCGGCGATGTGGAAGCTCAGAACGGCTTGTTATGAGATTACAACTCATTATCATCGAACGGTTGATCGATTTGGCGATGTTGAAGCTCAGAATAGCTTGTTATGAGATTGCAGCTGATCATCATCGAACAGTTGATTGATTCGGTGATGTGGAAGCTCAGAATAGCTTGTTATGGGATTCTAGCTGATTATCATCGAACGATTGACCAATTCGGCGATGTGGAAGCTCAGAAGAGCTTGTTATGAGATTACAACTCATCATCATCAAACGGTTGATCGATTCGGCGATGTGGAAGCTCAGAATAACTTGTTATGAGATTGGAGCTTATTATCATCAAACAGTTGATCGATTCAGCGATGTAGAAGCTCAAAATGGCTTGTTATGAGATTACAACTAATTATCATCGAACGGTTGATCGATTCAGCGATGTGGAAGCTCAAAACAGCTTGTTATGAGATTGCAGCTGATCATCATCGAACGGTTGATCGATTCGGCGATGTGGAAGCTCAGAACAGCTTGTTATGAGATTGCATCTGATTATCATCGAACGGTTGATCGATTTGGTGATGTGGAAGCTCAAAATGGCTTGTTATGAGATTATAACTCATTGTCATCGAATGGTTGATTGATTCATCAATGTGGAAGCTCAGAACAGCTTGTTATGAGATTGTAGCTGATCATCATCGAACAGTTGATCGATTCGGCGATGTGGAAGCTCAGAACAGCTTGTTATGAGATTGCAGCTGGTTATCATCGAATGGTTGACTGAATCGGTGATGTGGAAGCTTAGAATAGCTTGTTATGAGATTATAACTCATCATCATCAAACGGTTGATCGATTTGGTGATGTGGAAGCTCAAAATAGCTTGTTATGAGATTACAGCTGAATATCATCGAACGGTTGATCGATTCGGCGATGTGGAAGCTCAGAACGGCTTGTTATCAGATTACAACTCATTATCATCGAACGATTGATCGATTTGGCAATGTGGAAGCTCAGAATAGCTTGTTATGAGATTAAACCTCATCATCATCGAACGGTTGATCGATTTGGTGATGTAAAAGCTAAGAATAGCTTGTTATGAGATTGCAGTTGATTATCATCGAACGGTTGACCAATTCAGCGATGTGGAAGCTCAGAATGGCTTGTTATGAGATTACAACTCATTATCATCAAACGGTTGATGAATTCGGCAATGTGGAAGCTTAGAACAGCTTGTTATAAGATTACAACTCATCATCATCGAACGGTTGATCGATTCGGCGATGTGGAAGCTCAAAATAGCTTGTTATGAGATTGCAGCTGATTATCATCAAACGGTTGATCGATTCGGCAATGTGGAAGCTCAGAACGGCTTGTTATGAGATTACAACTCATTATCATCGAAGGGTTGATCGATTTGATGATGTGGAAGCTCAGAATAGCTTGTTATGAGATTGCAGCTGAACATCATCAAATGGTTGATTGATTCGGCGATGTGGAAGCTCAGAAAAGCTTGTTATGAGATTGCAGCTGATCATCATCAAACGGTTGATCGATTCGGCGATGTGGAAGCTCAGAACAACTTGTTATGAGATTGCAGCTAATTATCATCGAATGGTTGATCGATTTGGCGATGTGGAAGCTCAAAACAGCTTGTTATGAGATTACAACTCATTGTCATCGAACGGTTGATTGATTCGGTGATGTGGAAGCTCAGAATAGCTTCTTATGAGATTGCAGCTGATCATCATCAAACGGTTGATCGATTCGGTGATGTGTAAGCTCAGAACAGCTTGTTATGAGATTATAACTCATCATCATCAAATGGTGTATCGATTTGGTGATGTGGAAGCTCAGAATAGCTTGTTATGAGATTACAGCTGAATATCATCAAACGATTGATCGATTCGGCAATGTAGAAGCTCAGAATGGCTTGTTATCAGATTAAAAGTCATTATCATCAAACGATTGATCGATTTGGCAATGTGGAAGCTCAGAATAGCTTGTTATGAGATTAAACCTCATCATCATCGAATGGTTGATCGATTTGGTGATGTAGAAGCTAAGAATAGCTTGTTATGAGATTGCAGCTGATTATCATCGAACGGTTGACCAATTGAGCGATGTGGAAGCTCAGAATGGCTTGTTATGAGATTACAACTCATTATCATCGAACAGTTGATGAATTCGGCGATGTGGAAGCTCAGAACAACTTGTTATAAGATTACAACTCATCATCATCGAACGGTTGATCGATTCGGTGATGTGGAAGCTCAAAATAGCTTGTTATGAGATTGCAGCTGATTATCATCAAAGGGTTGATCGATTTAGCGATGTGGAAGCTCAGAATGGCTTGTTATGAGATTACAACTCATTATCATCGAATGGTTGATCAATTCGGCGATGTGGAAGCTTAGAACAGCTTGTTATGAGATTACAACTCATCATCATCGAACGGTTGATTGATTCCGTGATGTGGAAGCTCAGATCAGCTTGTTATGAGATTATAGCTGATTATCATCAAACGGTTGATCGATTCGGCGATGTGGAAGCTCAGAATGGCTTGTTATGAGATTACAACTCATTGTCATCAAACGGTTGATCGATTCGGCGATGTGGAAGCTCAGAATAGCTTGTTATGAGATTACAACTCATCATCATCGAACAGTTGACCGATTTGGCGATGTGCAATCTCAGAATGGCTTGTTATGAGATTACAACTCATCATCATCGAATGGTTGATCAATTCGGTGATGTGGAAGCTCAGAATAGCTTGTTATGAGATTACAACTCATCATCATCAACCAGTTGATTGAGTTGGCGATGTGGAAGCTTAGAACAGCTTGTTATGAGATTGCAGCTGATTATCATCGAACGGTTGATCGATTCGGTGATGTGGAAGCTCAGAATGGCTTGTTATGAGATTACAACTCATTATCATCGAACGGTTGATTGATTCGGCGATGTGGAAGCTCAGAACAACTTGTTATGAGATTACAACTCATCATCATCAACCAGTTGATTGAGTTGGCGATGTGGAAGCTCAGAACAGCTTGTTATGAGATTGCAGTTGATTATCATCGAACGGTTGATCGATTCGGTGATGTGGAAGCTCAGAATGGCTTGTTATGAGATTATAACTCATTATCATTGAACAGTTGATCGATTTCACGATGTGGAATCTCAGATTAGCTTGTTATGAGATTATAACTCATCATCATCGAATGGTTGATCGATTCGGCGATGTGGAAGCTCAGAATAGCTTGTTATGAGATTACAACTCATTGTCATTCAACGGTTGATCGATTCGGCGATGTGGAAGCTCAGAACGACTTGTTATGAGATTACAACTCATTGTCATTGAACGGTTGATTGATTCGGCAATGTGGAAGCTCAGAATAGCTTATTATGAGATTACAACTCATCATCATCGAACGATTGATCGATTTGACAATGTGGAAGCTCAGAACAGCTTGTTATGAGATTGCAGCTGATTATCATTGAACGGTTGATCGATTCGGCGATGTGGAAGCATTGAATGGCTTGTTATGAGATTACAACTCATCATCATCGAACGGTTGATCGATTCGGCGATGTGGAAGCTCAGAATAGCTTGTTATGAGATTACAACTCATCATCATCGAATGGTTGATTGATTCGGCAATGTGGAAGCTCAGAATAGCTTGTTATGAGATTACAACTCATCATCATCGAACAATTGATCGATTTGGTGATGTGGAAGCTCAGAACAGCTTGTTATGAGATTACAGCTGATTATCATCAAACGGTTGATCGAATAGGCGATGTGGAAGCTTAGAACGGCTTGTTATGAGATTGCAGCTCATTGTCATCGAATGGTTGATCGATTCGGCGATGTGGAAGCTCAGAATAGCTTGTTATGAGATTACAACTCATCATCATCGAACGGTTGATTGATTCGGCAATGTAGAAGCACAGAACAGCTTGTTATGAGATTGTAGCTGATTATCATCGAACGGTTGACCGATTCGGCAATGTGGAAGCTCAAAAGGGCTTCTTATGAGATTACAACTCATTGTCATTGAATGGTTGATCGATTCGGTGATGTGGAAGCTCAGAATGGCTTGTTATGAGATTACAACTCATTGTCATTGAACGGTTGATCGATTCAGCGATGTGGAAGCTCAAAATAGCTTGTTATGAGATTGTAGCTGATTATCATCGAAGGGTTGATCGATTCGGCAATGTGGATCTCAGAATGGCTTGTTATGAGATTACAACTCATTATCATCAAACAGTTGATCGATTCAGCAATGTGGAAGCTTAGAATAGCTTGTTATGAGATTACAACTCATCATCATCAAATGGTTGACCGATTTGGCGATGTGGAAGCTCAGAATGGCTTGTTATGAGATTACAACTCATCATCATCGAATGATTGATCGATTTGGTGATGTGGAAGCTCAGAATGGCTTGTTATGAGATTGTAGCTAATTATCATCGAACGGTTGACCGATTCGGTGATGTGGAAGCTCAGAATGGCTTGTTATGAGATTACAACTCATTGTCATTGAACGGTTGATCGATTCGGCGATGTGGAAGCTCAGAATAGCTTGTTATGAGATTACAACTCATCATCATCGAACGGTTGATCGATTCGGAGATGTGGAAGCTTAGAATAGCTTGTTATGAGATTGCAGCTGATTATCTTTGAACGGTTGATTGATTCGGCGATGTGGAAGCTCAGAATGGCTTGTTATGAGATTACAACTTATTATCATCGAACGGTTGATCGATTCGTTGATGTGGAAGCTCAGAACAACTTGTTATGAGATTGCAGTTGATCATCATTGAACGGTTGATCGATTCAGCGATGTGGAAGCTTAGAACAACTTGTTATGAGATTACAGCGGATTATCATCAAATGGTTGACCGATTCAGCGATGTGGAAGCTCAGAATGGCTTGTTATGAGATTACAACTGATTGTCATTGAATGGTTGATCAATTTGGTGATGTGGAAGCTCAGAACAGCTTTTTATGAGATTGCAGCTGATTATCATCGAACGGTTGATCGATTCGGTGATGTGGAAGCTCAGAATGGCTTCTTATGAGATTACAACTCATTGTCATCGAATGGTTGATCAATTCGGTGATGTGGAAGCTTAGAACATCTTGCTATGAGATTACAACTCATCATCATCGAACGGTTGATCGATTTAGCGATGTGGAAGCTCAGAACAGCTTGTTATGAGATTACAGCTGATTATCATCGAACGGTTGATCGATTCGGCAATGTGGAAGCTCAGAACGGTTTGTTATGAGATTACAACTCATTATCATCAAACGGTTGATCGATTCGGCAATGTGGAATCTCAGAACAGCTTGTTATGAGATTGTAGCTGATCATCATCGAATGGTTGATCGATTTGGCGATGTGGAAGCTCAGAACAGCTTGTTATGAGATTGCAGTTGATTATCATCGAATGGTTGACCGATTCGGTGATGTGGAAGCTCAGAACGGCTTGTTATGAGATTACAACTCATCGTCATCGAACGGTTGATCGATTCGGCAATGTGGAAGCTCAAAATAGCTTTTTATGAGATTACAACTCATCATCATCAAACGGTTGATCAATTCAGCGATGTGGAAGCTCAGAACACCTTGTTATGAGATTGCAGCTGATTATCATCGAACAGTTGATCGATTTGGCAATGTGGAATCTTAGAATGGGTTGTTATGAGATTACAACTCATTATCATCGAATGGTTGATCGATTCGGCAATGTGCAAGCTCAGAACAGCTTGTTATGAGATTGCAGCTGATTATCATCGAACGGTTGATCGATTCGGCGATGTGGAAGCTCATAACGGCTTGTTATGAGATTACAACTCATTGTCATCGAAGGGTTAATTGATTTGGCGATGTGGAAGCTCAGAACAATGTGTTATGAGATTGTAGCTGATCATCATCGAACGGTTGATCGATTCGGTGATGTGGAAGCTCAGAACAGCTTGTTATGAGATTGCAGCTAATTATCATCAAACGGTTGACCGATTCAGCAATGTGGAAGCTCAGAATGGCTTGTTATGAGATTACAACTCATTGTCATCGAACGGTTGATCGATTCGGTGATGTGGAAGCTCAGTACAGTTTGTTATGAGATTACAGCTAATTATCATCGAACGGTTGATCGATTCAACGATGTGGAAGCTCAAAACAGCTTGTTATGAGACTACAACTCATTATCATCGAACGGTCGATCGATTCAGCGATGTGGAAGCTCAGAATAGCTTGTTATGTGATTGCAGCTGATCATCATCAAACGGTTGATCAATTCGGCGATGTGGAAGCTCAGAACAGCTTGTTATGAGATTGGAGCTGATTATCATCGAACAATTGACCGATTCAGTGATATGGAAGCTCAGAACGGCTTGTTATGAGATTACAACTCATTGTCATCAAACGGTTGATTGATTCGGTGATGCGGAAGCTCAGAACAGCTTGTTATGAGATTACAACTGATTATCATCAAACAGTTGATCTATTCGGCGATGTACAAGCTCATAATGGCTTGTTATGAGGTTTCAACTCATTATCATCAAACGGTTGATCGATTCAGTGATGTGGAAGCTCAGAATATCTTGTTATGAGATTACAACTCATCATCATCAAACGGTTGACTGATTCAGTGATGTGGAAGCTCAGAACAGCTTGTTATGAGATTGCAGCTTATTATCATCGAACGGTTGATTGATTCGGTGGTGTGGAAGCTCAGAACAGCTTGTTATGAGATTACAACTCATTGTCATCGAACGGTTGATCGATTCACCGATGTGGAAGCTCAGTACAGCTTGTTATGAGATTGCAGCTGATCATCATCGAACGGTTGATCGATTCAGCGATGTGGAAGCTCAGAATAGCTTGTTATGAGATTGTAGCTGATTATCATCGAACAGTTGACCGATTCGGTGATGTGGAAGCTCATAACGGCTTGTTATGAGATTACAACTCATTTTCATTGAACAGTTGATCGATTCGGCGATGTGGAAGCTCAGAACAGCTTGTTATGAGATTACAACTCATCATCATCGAATGGTTGATCGATTTGGAAATGTGGAATCTCAGAACAGCTTGTTATGAGATTGCAGCTGATTATCATCGAATGGTTGATCAATTCGGTGATGTCGAAGCTCAGAATGGCTTGTTATGAGATTACAACTCATTATCATCGAATGGTTGATCGATTCAGCGATGTGGAAGCTCAGAATAGCTTGTTATGAGATTACAACTCATCATCATTAAATGGTTGATCGATTCAGTGATGTGGAAGCTCAGAACAGCTTCTTATGAGATTGAAACTCATCATCATCAAACGATTGATCAATTCGGCGATTCAGAAGCTCAGAATAGCTTCTTATGAGATTACAGCTGATTATCATCAAATGGTTGATCGATTCGGTGATGTGGAAGCTCAGAACGGCTTGTTATGAGATTACAACTCATTGTCATCGAACGGTTGATCGATTCAGCGATGTTGAAGCTCAGAACAGCTTGTTATGAGATTACAACTCATCATCATCGAACAGTTGAGCAATTCGGTGATGTGGAAGCTCAGAACAGCTTGTTATGAGATTACAACTCATCATCATCGAACGGTTGATTGATTAAGCGATGTGGAAGCTCAGAATATCTTGTTATGAGATTGTAGCTGATTATCATCGAACGGTTGACCGATTCAGCGATGTGGAAGCTCAGAATGGCCTGTTATGACATTACAACTCATTGTCATTGAATGGTTGATCAATTTGGTGATGTGGAAGCTCAGAACAGCTTGTTATGAGATTATACCTCATCATCATCGAACGGTTGATCGATTCAGTGATGTGGAAGCTTAGAACAGCTTGTTATGAGATTTCAGCTGATTATCATCAAACGATTGATCGATTTGGCGATGTGGAAGCTCAGAATGGCTGGTTATGAGATTACAACTCATTATCATCAAACGGTTGATCGATTCGGTGATGTGGAAGCTCAGAACAACTTGTTATGAGATTGCAGCTGATCATCATCAAATGGTTGATCGATTCAGTGATGTGGAAGCTCAGAACAGCTTGTTATGAGATTGCAGCTGATTATCATCAAATGGTTGACCGATTCCACGATGTGGAAGCTCAGAATGGATTGTTATGAGATTACAACTCATTGTCATCAAACAGTTGATCGATTTGGCAATGTGGAAGCTGAGAATAGCTTGTTATGAGATTACAACTCATAATCATCAAACGGTTGATCAATTCGGCGATGTGGAAGCTCAGAATAGATTGTTATGAGATTGCAGCTGATTATCATCGAACGGTTGATCGATTCAATGATGTGGAAGCTCAGATTGGCTTGTTATGAGATTACAACTCATTGTCATTGAAAGATTGATGGATTCGGTGATGTGGAAGCTCAGAACAGCTTGTTATGAGATTGCAGCTTATCATCATCGAACGCTTGATCGATTCGGTGATGTGGAAGCTCAGAATAGCTTGTTATGAGATTGCAGCTAATTATCATTGAACAATTAACCAATTCAACGATTTAGAAGACCAGAATGGCTTGTTATAATATTACAATGCATTGTCATCAAACGGTTGATCGATTCGGCAATGTGGAAGCTCAGAACAGCTTGTTATGAGATTGCAGCTAATTATCATCGAATGGTTGATCGATTCAGCGATGTGGAAGCTCAAAATGTCTTGTTATGAGATTACAACTCATTATCATCGAACAGTTTATCATTATCGATGTTGAAGCTCAGAATAGCTTGTTATGAGATTACAACTCATCATCATCAAACGGTTGATCGATTCGGTGATGTGGAAGCTCAGAACAGCTTGTTATGAGATTGCAGCTGATTATCATCAAACAGTTGATCGATTCGGTGATGTGGAAGCGCAGAATGGCTTGTTATGAGATTACAACTCATTATCATCAAACGGTTGATCGATTCGGCGATGTGGAAGCTCAGAATAGCTTGTTATGAGATTACAACTCATCATCATCGAACGGTTGATCGATTTGGCAATGTGGAAGCTCAGAATAGCTTGTTATGAGATTACAACTCATCATCAGCGAACGGTTGATCAATTCGGTGATGTGGAAGCTCAGAATAGCTTGTTATGAGATTACAGCTGATTATCATCGAACGGTTGATCGATTCGGCGATGTGGAAGCTCAGAATGGCTTGTTATGAGATTACAACTCATTATCATCGAACGGTTGATCGATTCGGTGATGTGGAAGCTCAGAATAGCTTGTTATGAGATTACAACTCATCATCATCGAATGGTTGACCTATTTGGCAATGTGGAAGCTCAGAATAGCTTGTTATGAGATTACAACTCATCATCATCGAACGGTTGATCGATTCAGTGATGCGGAAGCTTAGAACAGCTTGTTATGAGATTGTAGCAGATTGTAGCTGATTATCATCAAACGGTTGACCAATTCGGTGAAGTGGAAGCTCAGAACGGCTTGTTATGAGATTACAACTCATTGTCATCGAATAGTTGATCGATTCGGCGGTGTGGAAGCTCATAATAGCTTGTTATGAGATTACAACTCATCATCATTGAACGGTTGATCGATTTGGCGATGTGAAATCTCAGAATAGCTTGTTATGAGATTGCAGTTGATTATCATTGAACGGTTGATTGATTCAGTGATGTGGAAGCTCAGAATAGCTTGTTATGAGATTACAACTCATCATCATCGAATGGTTGACCGATTCGGTGATGTGGACGCTCAGAACAGCTTGTTATGAGATTACAACTCATCATCATTGAACGGTTGATTGATTCGGCGATGTGGAAGCTCAGAACAGCTTGTTATGAGATTGCAGCTAATTATCATCGAACGGTTGACTGATTCGGCAATGTGGAAGCTCAGAACGGCTTGTTATGAGATTACAACTCATTGTCACGGAACGGTTGATCAATTCAGTGATGTGGAAGCCTAGAATAGCTTGTTATGAGATTACAACTCATCATCATCGAACGGTTGATCGATTCAGTGATGTAGAAGCTCAGAACAGCTTGTTATGAGATTTTAACTAATTATCATCAAACGGTTGATCGATTCGGCGATGTGGAAGCTCAGAACGGCTTGTTATGAGATTACAACTCATTGTCATCAAACGGTTGATCGATTCGGTGATGTGGAAGCTCAAAATAGCTTGTTATGAGATTACAGCTGATTATCATCGAACGGTTGATCGATTCGGCGATGTGGAAGCTTAGAACAGCTTGTTATGAGATTGCAACTGATTATCATCGAACAGTTGACCGATTCGGCGATGTGGAAGCTCAGAATGGCTTGTTATGAGATTACAACTCATTGTCATCGAATGTTTGATCGATTCGGCGATGTGGAAGCTCAGAACAGCTTGTTATGAGATTGAAGCTGATTATCATCGAACAGTTGATCAATTTGGCGATGTGGAAGCTCAGAACGGTTTGTTATGAGATTGCAACTGATTATCATTGAATGGTTGACCGATTCAGCGATGTGGAAGCTCAAAATGGCTTGTTATGAGATTACAACTCATTATCATCAAACCGTTGATCGATTCAGTGATGTGGAAGCTCAGAACAGCTTGTTATGAGATTACAACTCATCATCATCGAACAGTTGATCGATTCGGCGATGTGGAAGCTTGTTATGAGATTGCAGCTGATTATCACCAAACAGTTGATCGATTCGGTGATGTGGAAGCTCAGAATGGCTTGTTATGAGATTACAACTCGTCATTATCGAACGGTTGATCGATTCAGTGATGTGGAAGCTCAGAACAGCTTGTTATGAGATTACAACTCATCATCATCGAATGGTTGATCGATTCAGCGATGTGGAAGCTCAGAAAAGCTTGTTATGAGATTACAACTCATCATCATCGAATGGTTCATCGATTTGGTGATGTGGAAGCTCAGAACAGCTTGTTATGAGATTGCAGCTGATTATCATCGAACGGTTGATCAATTTAGTGATGTGAAAGCTTAGAACGGCTTGTTATGAGATTATAGCTCATTATCATTGAATGGTTGATCGATTCAGGAATGTGGAAGCTCAGAATAGCTTGTTATGAGATTACAACTCATCATCATCGAACGGTTGATTGATTCGGTTATGTGGAAGCTCAGAACAGCTTGTTATGAGATTGCAGCTGATTATCATCGAACGGTTGACCGATTCGACGATGTGGAAGCTCAGAACGGCTTGTTATGAGATTATAGCTCATTGTCATCGAACGGTTGATCGATTCGGCGATGTGGAAGCTCAGAATAGCTTTTTATGAGATTGCAGCTGATCATCATCGAATGGTTGATTGATTTGGCGATGTGGAAGCTCAGAATAGCTTGTTATGAGATTATAGCCGATTATCATCGAACGGTTGACCGATTCATTGATGTGGAAGCTGAGAATGGCTTGTTATGAGATTACAACTCATTGTCATCAAACGGTTGATCGATTCGGCGATGTGGAAGCTCAGAACATCTTGTTATGAGATTATAACTCATCATCATCGAATGGTTGATTGATTCAGCGATGTGGAAGCTCAGAACAGCTTGTTATGAGATTGCAGCTGATTATCATCGAACGGTTGATCGATTTGGCGATGTGGAAGCTCAGAATGGCTTGTTATGAGATTACAACTCATTGTCATCAAATTGTTGATCGATTCGGCGATGTGGAAGTTCAGAATAGCTTTTTATGACATTGCAACTGATCATCATTGAACGGTTGATCGATTCGGCGATGTGGAAGCTCAGAATAGCTTGTTATGAGATTACAGTTGATTATCATCGAATGGTTGACCGATTTGGCGATGTGGAAGCACAGAACGGCCTGTTATGAGATTACAACTCATTGTCATCAAACAGTTGATCGATTCAGTGATGTGGAAGCTTAGAACAGCTTGTTATGAGATTACAACTCATCATCATCAAACGGTTGATCAATTCGGTGATGTGGAAGCTCAGAACAACTTGTTATGAGATTGCAGCTGATTATCATCGAACAGTTGATCAATTTGGCGATGTGGAAGCTCTGAATGGTTTTTTATGAGATTACAACTCATTGTCATCGAACGGTTGATCGATTTGGCGATGTGGAAGCTCAGAACATCTTGTTATGAGATTGCAGCTGATTATCATAAAACGGTTGATCGATTCGGTGATGTGGAAGCTCAAAATAGCTTGTTATGAGATTGCAGCTAATTATCATCATCGAACAGTTGATCGATTTGGCGATGTGGAAGCTCGGAATAGCTTGTTATGAGATTACAACTTATCATCATCGAACAGTTGATCGATTCGGCGATGTGGAAGCTCAGAACAACTTGTTATGAGATTACAACTCATCATCATCAAATGGTTGATCGATTCGGCAATGTGGAAGCTCAGAACAGCTTGTTATGAGATTGCAGCTAATTATCATTGAATGGTTGATTGATTCGGCAATGTGGAAGCTCAGAATGGCTTGTTATGAGATTGCAGCTCATTATCATCGAACAGTTGATCAATTCGGTGATGTGGAAGCTTAGAATAGCTTGTTATAAGATTACAACTCATCATCATCGAATGGTTGATCGATTTGGTGATGTGGAAGCTCAGAACAGCTTGTTATGAGATTGCAGCTGATTAGCATTGAATGGTTGACTGATTTAGTGATGTGGAAGCTCAGAATGGCTTGTTATGAGATTACAACTCATTGTCATCGAACGGTTGATCGAGGCTGTGATGTGGAAGCTCAAAATAGCTTGTTATGAGATTACAACTCATTGTCACCGAACGGTTGGTCGATTCGGCGATGTGGAAGCTCAGAATAGCTTGTTATGAGATTGTAGCTGATTATCATCGAACGATTGATCGATTCAGCCATGTGGAAGCTTAGAATGGCTTGTTATGAGATTACAACTCATTGTCATTGAACAGTTGATCGATTCGGCGATGTGGAAGCTCTGAACAGCTTGTTATGAGATTACAACTCATCATCATTGAACGGTTAACCGATTTGGTGATGTGGAAGCTCAGAACAGCTTGTTATGAGATTACAACTCATCATCATCAAACGGTTGATCGATTCAGCGATGTGGAAGCTTAGAACGGCTTGTTATGAGATTGTAGCTGATTATCATCGAACGGTTGACCGATTCGGTGATGTGGAAGCTCAGAAAAGCTTGTTATGAGATTACAACTCATTGTCATCGAACGGTTGATCGATTCAGTGATGTGGAAGCTCAGAATAGCTTGTTATGAGATTACAACTCATCATCATCGAACAGTTGATCGATTCGGCGATGTGGAAGCTCAGAATAGCTTGTTATGAGATTGCAGCTGATTATCATCTAATGGTTGATCAATTCGGTGATGTGGAAGCTCAAAATGGCTTGTTATGAGATTACAACTCTTTGTCATTGAACGGTTGATTGATTCGGAAATGTGGAAGCTCAGAACAGCTTGTTATGAGATTGCAGCTGATCATCATCGAACGGTTGATCGACTCGGCGATGTGCAAGCTCAGAATAGCTTATTATGAGATTGCAGCTGATTATCATCGAACGGTTGACCGATTCGACGATGTGGAAGCTCAGAATGGCTTGTCATGAAATTACAACTCATTATCATCGAACGGTTGATCGATTTGGCAATGTGGAAGCTTAGAACAGCTTGTTATAGGATTGCAGCTGATTATCATCAAACAGTTGACCGATTCGGCGATGTGGAAGCTCAGAATGGCTTGTTATGAGATTACAACTCATTGTCATCGAACTGTTGATCAATTCGGTGATGTGGAAGCTCAGAAAAGCTTGTTATGAGATTACAACTCATCATCATCGAACGGTTGATCAATTCGGTGATGTGGAAGCTCAGAATAGATTGTTATGAGATTGCAACTGATTATCATCGAACAGTTGATCAATTCAGCGATGTGGAAGCTCAGAACAGCTTGTTATGAGATTACAACTCATTATCATTGAACGGTTGTTCGATTTGGCAATCTAGAAGCTCAGAATAGCTTGTTATGAGATTACAACTCATCATCATCAAATGGTTGATCGATTTAGTGATGTTGAAGCTCAGAATAGCTTGTTATGAGATTACAACTCATCATCATCGAACGGTTGATCGATTCGACGATGTGGAAGCTCAGAATAGCTTTTTATGAGATTGCAGCTGATTATCATCAAATGGTTGATCGATTCGGCGATGTGGAAGCTCAGAATGGCTTGTTATGAGATTACAACTCATCATCATCAAATGGTTGATCGATTCGGTGATGTGGAAGCTTAGAATAGCTTGTTATGAGATTGTAGTTGATTATCATTAAACGGTTGACCGATTCGGTGATGTGGAAGGTCAGAACGGCTTGTTATGAGATTACAAATCATTACCATCGAACGGTTGATCGATTCAGCAATGTGGAAGCTTAGAACAGCTTGTTATGAGATTACAACTCATCATCATCGAACAGTTGATCGATTCGGTGATGTGGAAGCTCAGAACAGCTTTTTATGAGATTGCAGCTGATTATCATTGAACAATTGACCGATTCAGCGATGTGGAAGCTCAGAACGGCTTGTTATGAAATTACAACTCATTGTCATCCAATGGTTGATCGATTCGGTGATGTGGAAGCTCAAGAAATCTTATTATGATATTACAACTCATCATCATCAAACGGTTGATCGATTCAGTGATGTGGAAGCTCAGAACAACTTGTTATGAGATTGCAACTGATTATCATCGAACGGTTATCGATTCAGCAATGTGGAAGCTTAGAACAGCTTGTTATGAGATTGCAGCTGATCATCATTGAACGGTTGATCGATTCGGCGATGTGGAAGCTCAGAACAGCTTGTTATGAGATTACAGTTGATTATCATCAAACGGTTGACCGATTGAGTGATGTGGAAGCTCAGAACGGCTTGTTATGAGATTACAACTCATTGTCATCGAATGGTTGATCGATTCGGTGATGTGGAAGCTTAGAACAGCTTGTTATGAGATTGCAACTGATTATCATCAAACGGTTGATCAATTCGGCGATGTGGAAGCTCAGAATGGCTTGTTATGAGATCACAACTCATTATCATCGAACGGTTGATCGATTCGGCGATGTGGAAGCTCAGAACAGCTTGTTATGAGATTACAACTCATCATCATCGAACGGTTGATTGATTCGGCGATGTGGAAGCTCAAAACAACTTGTTATGAGATTACAACTCATTGTCATCGAACGGTTGATTGATTCGGCGATGTGGAAGCTCAGAACAGCTTGTTATGAGATTGCAGCTGATCATCATCGAACGGTTGATTGATTTGGTGATGTGGAAGCTCAGAATAGCTTGTTATGAGATTGCAGCTGATTATCATCGAACGGTTGACCGATTCAGCGATGTGGAAGCTCAAAATGGTTTGTTATGAAATTACATCTCATTGTCATCGAACGGTTGATCGATTCGGCGATGTGGAAGCTCAGAACAACTTGTTATGAGATTGCAGCTGATTATCATCGAACAGTTGACCGATTTGGCGATGTGGAAGCTCGGACCGGATTTTTTATGAGATTACAAATCATTGTCATGGAATGGTTGATCGATTCGGCGATGTGGAAGCTTAGAATAGCTTTTTATGAGATTACAACTCATCATCATCGAACGGTGTATCGATTCGGTGATGTGGAAGCTCAGAATAGCTTATTATGAGATTGTAGCTGATTATCGTCAAACAGTTGATCGATTCAGCGATGTGGAAGCTCAGAACAGCTTCTTATGAGATTGCAGCTGATTATCATTGAACGATTGATCATTTCGGTGATGTGGAAGCTCAAAACGGCTTGTTAAGAGATTACAACTCATTGTCATCAAATAGTTGATCGATTCGGCGATGTGGAAGCTTAGAATAGCTTGTTATGAGATTACAACTCATCATCATCGAATGGTTGACCGATTCAGTGATGTGGAAGCTCAGAATGGCTTGTTATGAGATTACAACTCGTCATCATCAAACGGTTGATCGATTCGGTGATGTGGAAGCTCAGAATAGCTTGTTATGAGATTGCAGCTGATTATCATCGAACGGTTGACTGATTCGGCGATGTGGAAGCTGAGAACAGCTTGTTATGAGATAACAACTCATTGTCATAAAACGGTTGATCAATTTGGCAATGTGGAAGCTTAGAACAACTTTTTATGAGATTACAACTCATCATTATCGAACGGTTGATCGATTCAGCGATGTGGAAGCTCAGAATAGCTTGTTATGAGATTGCAGCTAATTATCATCGAACGGTTGATCGATTCGGCAATGTGGAAGCTCAGAATAGCTTCTTATGAGATTACAACTCATCATCATCGAACGGTTGATCGATTCGGCAATGTGGAAGCTCTTAACAGCTTTTTATGAGATTGGAAATGATTATCATTGAATGGTTGATCGATTCAGTGATGTGGAAGCTCAGAACAACTTTTTATGAGATGCATCTCATTGTCATCGAATGGTTGATCGATTCGGTGATGTGGAAGCTCAGAAAAGCTGGTTATGAGATTACAACTCATCATCATCGAACGGTTGATTGATTCGGTGATGTGGAAGCTCAGAACAGCCTGTTATCAGATTGCAGCTGATTATCATCAAACGGTTCACCGATTCGGTGATATGGAAACTCAAAATAGCTTGTTATGAGATTACAACTCATTGTCATCGAACGGTTCATCGATTTGGCGATGTGGAAGCTCAGAATGGCTTGTTATGAGATTAGAACTCACTGTTATCGAACGGTTGATCGATTCGGCGATGTGGAAGCTCAGAACAGCTTGTTATGAGATTGCAGCTGATTATCATCGAACAGTTAATCGATTCGGTGATGTGGAAGCTCAAAATGGCTTGTTATGAGATTACAACTCATCATCATCGAACGGTTGACCGATTCAGCGATGTGGAAGCTTAGAAGGGCTTGTTATGAGATTACAACTCATCATCATTGAACAGTTGATCGATTCAGCGATGTGGAAGCTTAGAACGGCTTGTTATGAGATTGCAGCTGATTATCATCGAACGGTTGATGGATTCAGCGATATGGAAGCTTAGAACAGCTTGTTATGAGATTACAACTCATTTTCATCAAACGGTTGATTGATTTGGCAATGTGGAAGCTCAGAACAGCTTGTTATGAGATTGCAGCTGATTATCATCAAACGGTTGACCGATTCGGTGATGTGGAAGCTCAGAATGGCTTTTTATGAGATTACAACTCATTTTCATCAAACAGTTGATCGATTCGGTGATGTGGAAGCTCAGAACAGCTTGTTATGAGATTGCAACTCATCATGATCGAACGGTTGATCGATTCGGCGATGTGGAAGCTCAGAATAGCTTGTTATGAGATTACAGTTGATTATCATCAAACGGTTGACCGATTCAGTGATGTGGAAGCTCAGAACGGCTTGTTATGAGATTACAACTCATTATCATCGAATGGTTGATCGATTCGGCGATGTGGAAGCTCAGAACAGCTTGTTATGAGATTACAACTCATCATCATCGAACGGTTGATCGATTCGGCAATGTGGAAGCTGAGAACAGCTTGTTATGAGATTACAGCTCATTATCATCGAACAGTTGATTGATTCAGCGATGTGGAAGCTCAGAATGGCTTGTTATGAGATTACAACTCATTATCATCGAACGGTTGATCGATTCAGTGATGTGGAAGCTCAGAACAGCTTGTTATGAGATTACAACTCATCATCATCGAACGGTTGATCGATTCGGCAATGTCGAAGCTCAGAATAGCTTGTTATGAGATTGTAGCTGATTATCATCAAATGGTTGATCGATTCGGTGATGTGGAAGCTCAGAATGGCTTGTTATGAGATTACAACTCATTGTCATCGAACGGTTGATCGATTTGGTGATGTGGAAGCTCAAAATACCTTGTTATGAGATTACAACTCATCATCATCGAACGGTTGACCGATTCGGTGATGTGGAAGCTCAGAATGGCTTGTTATGAGATTACAACTCATCATCATCGAACGGTTGATCAATTCGGCGATGTGGAAGCTTAGAATAGCTTGTTATGAGATTATAGCTGATTATCATCGAATGGTTGACTAATTCGGCGATGTGGAAGCTCAGAATGGCTTATTATGAGATTACAACTCATTGTCATTGAACGGTTGATCGATTCGGTGATGTGCAAGCTCAGATCAGCTTATTATGAGATTACAACTCATCATCATCAAACAGTTGATTGATTCGGCGATGTGGAAGCTCAGACCAGCTTGTTATGAGATTGCAGCTGATTATCATCGAACGGTTGATCGATTCGGCAATGTGGAAGCTCATAACGGCTTGTTATGAGATTAAAACTCATTGTCATCAAACGGTTGATCGATTCGACGATGTGGAAGCTCAAAATAGCTTGTTATGAGATTGCAGCTGATCATCATCAAATAGTTGATCGATTCAGCGATGTGGAAGCTTAGAACAGCTTGTTATAAGATTGCAGATGATTATCATTGAACAGTTGACCGAGTCAGCGATGTGGAAGCTCAGAACGGCTTTTTATGAGATTACAACTCTTTGTCATCAAACGGTTGATCGATCCGGTGATGTGGAAGCTCAGAAGAGCTTGTTATGAGATTACAACTCATCATCATCGAACGACTGATCGATTCGGCGATGTGGAAGCTCAGAACAGCTTGTTATGAGATTGCAGCTGATTATCATTGAACGGTTGATCGATTAAGCGATGTGGAAGCTCAGAATGGCTTGTTATGAGATTATAACTCATTATCATCAAACGGTTGATCGATTCGGCAATGTGGAAGCTCAGAACAACTTGTTATGAGATTGTAGCTAATCATCATCGAACAGTTGATCAATTCGGTGATTTGGAAGCTCAGAATAGCTTGTTATTAGATTGCAGCTGATTATCATCAAACGGTTGACCAATACGGTCATGTGGAAGCTCAGAATGGATTGTTATAAGATTACAACTCATTGTCATCAAATGGTTGATCGATTCGGTGATGTGATAGCTCAGAATAGCTTGTTATGAGATTGAAGTTGATTATCATCGAACGGTTGATCAATTCGGTGATGTGGAAGCTCAGAACAGCTTGTTATAAGATTACAACTCATTATCATCGAACGGTTGATCGATTTGGTGATGTGGAAGTTCAGAATAGCTTGTTATGATATTACAACTCATCATCATCGAATGGTTGATCGATTCAGCGATGTGGAAGCTTAGAATAGCTTGTTATGAGATTACAACTCATCATCATCAAACGGTTGATCGATTCGGTGATGTGGATGCTCAGAACAGCTTGTTATGAGATTGCAGCTGATTATCATCGAACGGTTGATCGATTCAGCGATGTGGAAGCTCAGAATGGCTTGTTATGAGATTACAACTCATTTTCATTGAACGGTTGATCAATTTGATGATGTGGAAGCTCAGAATAGCTTGTTATGAGATTACAACTCATCATGATCGAATGGTTGACCGATTTGGCTATGTGGAAGCTCAGAACAGCTTGTTATGAGATTACAACTCATCATCATCGAACGGTTGATCGATTCGGTGATGTGGAAGCTCAGAATAGCTTGTTATGAGATTACAACTCATCATCACCGAACGGTTAATCGATTCGGCGATGTGGAAGCTCAGAATAGCTTGTTATGAGATTGCAGCTGATTATCATTGAACGGTTGATCGATTCGGTGATGTGGAAGCTCAGAATGGCTTTTCATGAGATTACAACTCATTATCATCGAACGGTTGATCGATTTAGCGATGTGGAAGCTCAGAATAGCTTGTTATGAAATTACAACTCATCATCATCGAACGGTTGATCGATTCAGCGATGTGGAAGCTCAGAATAGCTTGTTATCAGATTACAACTCATCATCATCGAATGATTCATCGATTCGGCGATGTGGAAGCTCAAAACAACTTGTTATGAGATTGCAGTTGATTATCATCAAACGGTTGATCGATTCAGTGATGTGGAAGCTCAGAATGGCTTTTTATGAGATTACAACTCATTGTCATCAAACGGTTGATCGAGTTGGCGATGTGGAAGCTCAGAACAGCTTCTTATGAGATTACAACTCATCATCATCGAATGGTTGACCGATTTGGGGATGTGGAAGCTCAGAACAGCTTGTTATGAGATTACAACTCATCATCATTGAACGGTTGATCGATTCAGTGATGTGGAAGCTCAGAATAGCTTGTTATGAGATTGCACCTGATTATCATCGAACGGTTGACCGATTCGGCGATGTGGAAGCTTAGAATTGCTTGTTATGAGATTACAACTCATTGTCATCGAACGGTTGATCAATTCAGCGATGTGGAAGCTCAGAATAGCTTTTTATGAGATTACAACTCATCATCATTAAATGGTTGATCGATTCGACGATGTGGAAGCTTAGAATAGCTTGTTATGAGATTACAGCTGATTATCATCGAATGGTTGACCAATTCAGTGATGTGGAAGCTCAGAATGGGTTGTTATGAGATTACAACTCATTGTCATTGAACAGTTGATCGATTTGGCGATGTGGAAGCTCAGAATAGCTTGTTATGAGATTACAACTCATCATCATCGAATGGTTGATCGATTCGGCGATGTGGAAGCTCAGAACAGCTTGTTATGAGATTGTAGCTGATTATCATCAAACGGTTGATCAATTCAGTGATGTGGAAGCTCAGAATGGCTTGTTATGAGATTACAACTCATAATCAAATGGTTGATCGATTCGGTGATGTGGAAGCTTAGAACAACTTGTTATGAGATTACAACTCATCATCATTGAACGGTTGATCGATTCGGTGATGTGGATGCTCAGAACAGCTTGTTATGAGATTACAACTCATCATCATCAAACGGTTGATCGATTTGGCGATGTGGAAGCTCATAACAGCTTTTTATGAGATTGCAGCTGATTATCATTGAACGGTTGATCGATTTAATGATGTGGAAGCTCAGAACGGCTTGTTATGAGATTACAGCTCATTGTCATCAAACGGTTGATCGATTGGGCAATGTGGAAGCTTAGAACAGCTTGTTATGAGATTACAACTCATCATCATCAAATAGTTGATCGATTCGGCGATGTGGAAGCCCAGAACAACTTGTTATGAGATTACAGCTGATTATCATTGAACGGTTGACTGATTCGGTGATGTGGAAGCTCAGAATGGCTTGTTATGAGATTACAACTCATTATCATCAAATGGTTGATCGATTCGGTGATGTGGAAACTCAGAATAGCTTTTTATGAGATTACAACTCATCATCATCAAACGGTTGATCGATTCGGCGATGTGGAAGCTCAGAACGGCTTGTTATGAGATTGCAGCTGATTATCATCGAACGGTTGATCGATTCACCGATGTGGAAGCTCAAAATAGCTTGTTATGAGATTACAACTCATTGTCATCGAACAGTTGATCGATTTGGCAATGTGGAAGCTCAGAATAGCTTGTTATGAGATTGCAGCTGATCATCATCAAACAGTTGATCGATTCAGCGATGTGGAAGCTCAGAACAACTTTATATGAGATTGCAACTGATTATCTTCAAAGGGTTGACTGATTTGGCGATGTGCAAGCTCAGAATGGCTTGTTATGAGATTACAACTCATTGTCATTGGACGGTTGATCAATTCGGCGATGTGGAAGCTCAGAACAACTTATTATGAGATTACAACTCATCATCATCGAACGACTAATCGATTCAGCGATGTGGAAGCTCGAAAGAGCTTGTTATGAGATTGCAGCTGATTATCATCAAACGATTGATCGATTCGGCAATGTGGAAGCTCAGAATGGATTGTTATGAGATTACAACTCATTGTCATTGAATGGTTGATCAATTCAGTGATGTGGAAGCTTAGAACAGCTTGTTATGAGATTGTAGCTGATCATCATCGAACGGTTGATCGATCCGGCGATGTGGAAGCTCAGAATAGCTTGTTATGAGATTGCATCTGATTATCATCAAATGGTTAACTGATTCGGTGATGTGGAAGCTCAGAATGGCTTGTTATGAGATTACAACTCATTATCATCAAATAGTTGATCGATTTAGCGATGTGGAAGCTCAGAATAACTTCTTATGAGATTGCAGCTGATTATCATCGAACGGTTGATCGATTTAGCGATGTGGAAGCTCAGAATGGCTTGTTATGAGATTACAACTCATTATCATCGAACGGTTGATCAATTTGGTGATGTGGAAGATTAGAATAGCTTGTTATTAGATTACAACTCATCATCATCAAATGGTTGATCGATTCGGCGATGTGGAAGCTCAGAACAGCTTGTTATGAGATTACAACTCATCATCATCAAACGGTTGATCGATTCGGCAATGTGGCAGCTCAGAATAGCTTGTTATGAGATTGCAGCTGATTATCATCAAATGGTTGATCAATTCGGAGATGTCGAAGCTCAGAACAGCTTGTTATGAGATTACAACTCATTGTCATCGAACAGTTGATCGATTCGGCGATGTGGAAGCTTAGAACAGCTTGTTATGAGATTACAACTCATCATCATCAAATGGTTGATCTATTCGGCGATGTGGAAGCTTAGAATAATTTTTTATGAGATTACAACTCATCATCATCAAACGGTTGATCGATTCGGCGATGTGGAAGCTCAGAAAAGCTTATTATGAGATTGCAGCTGATTATCATCGAATGGTTGATCGATTCAGTGATGTGGAAGCTTAGAATGGCTTGTTATGAGATTTCAACTCATTATCGTCAAACGGTTGATTGATTCAGTGATGTGGAAGCTATGAACAGCTTGTTATGAGATTACAACTCATCATCATCGAACGGTTGATCGATTCGGTGATGTGGAAGCTTAGAACAGCTTGTTATGAGATTACAACTCATCATCATCGAATGGTTGATCGATTCGGCAATGTGGAAGCTTAGAACAACATGTTATGAGATTGCAGCTGATTATCATTGAACAGTTGATCGATTTGGCGATGTGGAAGCTCAGAATGGCTTGTTATGAGATTACAACTTATTGTCACCAAATGGTTGATCGATTCAATGATGTGGAAGCTCAGAATAGCTTGTTATGAGATTACAACTCATCATCATCGAACGGTTGACCGATTTGGTGATGTGGAAGCTCAGAACGGCTTGTTATGAGATTGCAGCTGATTATTATCGAACGGTTGACTGATTCAATGATGTGGAAGCTCAGAACGGCTTGTTATGAGATTACAACTCATTGTCATCAAATGGTTGATCGATTTGGCAATGTGAAAGCTCAGAATAGCTTGTTATGAGATTAAAACTCATCATCATCGAACGGTTGATCGATTCGGCCATGTGGAAGCTCAGAACAGCTTGTTATGAGATTGCAGCTGATTATCATCGAACGGTTGATGGATTCGATGATGTGGAAGCTCAGAATGGCTTGTTATGAGATTACAACTCATTGTCATCGAACGGTTGATCGATTCAGTGATGTGGAAGCTCAGAACAGCTTGTTATGAGATTGCAGCTGATCATCATTGAACGGTTGATCGATTCGGCGATGTGGAAGCTCACAATAGCTTTTTATGAGATTGCAGCTGATTATCATCCAATGGTTGACCATTTTGACGATGTGGAAGCTCAGAACAGCTTGTTATGAGATTGCAGCAGATTATCATCGAACAGTTGATCGATTCAGTTGATCGATTCGGATATGTGGAAGCTCAGAATAGCTTGTTATGAGATTACAACTCATCATCATCGAATGGTTGATCGATTTGGTGATGTGGAAGCTCAGAACAGCTTGTTATGAGATTGTAGCAGATTATCATCAAACAGTTGATCGATTCGGCGATGTGGAAGCTCAGAATGGCTTGTTATGAGATTACAACTCATCATCATCGAACGGTTGATCGATTCGGTGATGTGGAAGCTCAAAACAGCTTGTTATGAGATTACAACTCATTATCATCGAACAATTGATCGATTCAGTGATGTGGATGCTTAGAATAGCTTGTTATGAGATTACAACTCATCATCATCGAACGGTTGACCTATTCGGCGATGTGGAAGCTCAGAACAGCTTGTTATGAGATTGCAGCTTATTATCATCGAACAGTTGATTGATTCGGCGATGTGGAACCTCAGAATAGTTTTTTATGAGATTGCAGCTCATTGTCATCGAATGGTTGATCGATTCGGCGATGTGGAAGCTCAGAATAGCTTGTTATGAGATTACAACTCATCATCATCGAAAGGTTGATCGATTCAGCGATGTGGAAGCTCAGAACAGCTTGTTATGAGATTACAGCTGATTATCATCGAACGGTTGACCGATTCGGCGATGTGGAAGCTCAGAACGGCTTGTTATGAGATTACAACTCATTTTCATCGAATGGTTGATCGATTTGGCGATGTGGAAGCTTAGAATGGCTTGTTATGAGATTACAACTCATCATCATCAAACGTTTGATCGATTTGACAATGTGGAAGCTCAAAATAGCTTGTTATGAGATTGCAGCTGATTATAATCAAACAGTTGATCAATTTGGTGATGTGGAAGCTCAGAATGGCTTGTTATGAGATTAAAACTCATTGTCATCAAACGGTTGATTGATTCAGCGATGTGGAAGATAAGAACAGCTTGTTATGAGATTACAACTCATCATCATCAAATGGTTGACCGATTCGGCAATGTGGAAGCTCAGAACGGCTTGTTATGAGATTACAACTCATCATCATCGAACGGTTGATCGATTCGGCGATGTGGAAGCTTAGAACGGCTTGTTATGAGATTGCAGTTGATTATCATCGAACGGTTCAGCGATTCGGCGATGTGGAAGCTCAGAATAGCTTGTTATGAGATTACAACTCATTGTCATCGAACAGTTGATCAATTCGGCGATGTGGAAGCTCAGAACAGCTTGTTATGAGCTTACAACTCATCATCATCAAACGGTTGATCGATTCGGCAATGTGGAAGCTCAGAATAGCTTGTTATGAGATTGCAGCTGATTATCATCGAACGGTTTATCGATTCGGTGATGTGGAATCTCATAAAGGCATGTTATGAGATTACAACTCATTATCATCAAATGGTTGATCGATTCGGTGATGTGGAAGCTCAGAACAACTTGTTATGAGATTGCAGCTGATCATCATAAATTGGTTGATCGATTCGGTGATGTGGAACCTCAGAACAGCTTGTTATGAGATTGCAGCTGATTATCATCGAACGGTTGACCGATTCGGCGATGTGGAAGCTCAGAACAACTTGTTATGAGATTACAACTCATTGTCATCGAACGGTTGATCGATTCGGCAATGTGGAAGCTCAGAATAGCTTGTTATGAGATTACAACTCATCATCATCAAATGGTTGATCAATTCGGTGATGTGGAAGCTCAGAACAGCTTGTTATGAGATTGCAGGTGATTATCATCAAATGGTTGATCGATTCGGCGATGTGGAAGCTCAGAATGGCTTGTTATGATATTACAACTCATTATCATCGAACGGTTGATTGATTCAGCGATGTGGAAGCTCAGAATAGCTTGTTATGAGATAATAACTCATCATCATCGAACGGTTGATCGATTCGGCGATGTGGAATCTCAGAACAGCTTGTTATGAGATTGCAGCTGATTATCATCAAATGGTTGACCGATTCGGTGATGTGGAAGCTCAGAACGGCTTCTTATGAGATTACAACTCATTATCATCAAACAGTTGATCGATTCGGCAATGTGGAAGCTCAGAATGGGTTGTTATGAGATTACAACTCATTGTCATCGAATGGTTGATTGATTCGGCGATGTGGAAGCTCAGAACAGCTTGTTATGAGATTACAACTACTCATCATCAAACGGTTGTCTGATTTGGCGATGTGGAAGCTCAAAATAGCTTGTTATGAGATTACAACTCATAATCATCGAATGGTTGACCGATTCGGCGATGTGGAAGCTCAAAATAGCTTGTTATGAGATTGTAGCTAATTATCATCGAACGGTTGATCGATTCGGTGATGTGGAAGCTCAGAATGGCTTGTTATGAGATTACAACTCATTATCATCGAACGGTTGATTGATTCGGTGATGTGGAAGCTCAAAATAGCTTGTTATGAGATTACAACTCATAATCATCGAATGGTTGATCGATTTGGCGATGTGGAAGCTCAAAATAGCTTGTTATGAGATTGTAGCTAATTATCATTGAATGGTTGATCGATTCGGCGATGTGGAAGCTCAGAACGGCTTGTTATGAGATTACAACTCATTATCATTGAATGGTTGATCGATTCGGTGATGTGGAAGCTCAGAACAGCTTGTTATGAGATTACA
>MU225160.1:153857-176898 GCA_018584345.1 Thuja plicata
ATCATCGAACGGTTGATCGATTCGGCGATGTGGAAGCTCAGAACGGCTTGTTATGAGATTACAACTCATCATCATCGAACGGTTGATCGATTCGGCAATGTGGAAGCTCAGAATAGCTTGTTATGAGCTTACAACTCATCATCATTAAACGGTTGATCGATTCGGGGATGTGGAAGCTCAGAACAGCTTGTTATGAGATTGTAGCTGATTATCATCGAATGGTTGATCGATTCGGTGATATGGAAGCTCAGAACGGCTTGTTATGAGATTACAACTCATTATCATCGAATGGTTGATCAATTCGGTGATGTGGAAGCTCAGAACAGCTTGTTATAAGATTACAACTCATCATCATCGAATGGTTGATCGATTCGGTGATGTAGAAGCTCAGAACAACTTGTTATGAGATTACAACTCATCATCATCGAATGGTTGATCGATTTGGCGATGTGGAAGCTCAGAACAGCTTGTTATGAGATTGTAGTTGATTATCATCAAACGGTTGATTGATTCGGCGATGTGGAAGCTCAGAATGGCTTGTTATGAGATTATAACTCATTATCATCCAACGGTTGATCGATTCGGCGATGTGGAAGATCAGAATAGCTTGTTATGAGACTACAACTCATCATCATCGAATGGTTGACCGATTCGGCAATGTGGAAGCTCAGAACGGCTTGTTATGAGATTACAACTCATCATCATCAAACGGTTGATCGATTCGGTGATGTGGAAGCTCAGAACAGCTTGTTATGAGATTGTAGCTGATTATCATCAAACGGTTGACTGATTTGGCGATGTGGAAGCTCAGAACGGCTTGTTATGAGATTACAACTCATTTTCATTGAACGGTTGATCATTTCTGTGATGTGGAAGCTCAGAATAGCTTGTTATGAGATTACAACTCATCATCATCGAACAGTTGATCGATTCGGTGATGTGGAAGCTCAGAACAGCTTGTTATGAGATTGCAGCTGATTATCATTGAACAGTTGATCGATTCGGCGATGTGGAAGCTCAGAAGGGCTTTTTATGAGATTATAACTCATTGTCATCGAACGGTTGATCGATTCAGCGATGTGGAAGCTCAAAATAGCTTGTTATGAGATTACAGCTGATCATCATCAAACGGTTGATCGATTCGGCGATGTGGAAGCTCAGAATAGCTTGTTATGAGATTATAGCTGATTATCGTTGAACAGTTGACCGATTCGGCGATGTGGAAACTCAGAATGGCTTGTTATGAGATTACAACTCATTGTCATCAAACGGTTGATCAATTCGATGATGTGGAAGTTCAGAACAGCTTGTTATGAGATTGCAGCTGATTATCATTGAACGGTTGATCGATTCGGCGATGTGGAAGCTCAGAACGGCATCTTATGAGATTACAACTCATTGTCATCAAACGGTTGATCAATTCGGCAATGTGGAAGCTTAGAACAGCTTGTTATGAGATTACAACTCATCATCATCGAACGGTTGATCAATTTGGCGATGTGGAAGCTCAGAACAGCTTGTTTTGAGATTGCAGCTGATTATCATCGAACGGTTGATCAATTCGGCGATGTGGAAGCCCAGAATGGCTTGTTATGAGATTAGAACTCATTATCATCGAATGGTTGATCGATTCAGTGATGTGGAAGCTTAGAATAGCTTGTTATGAGATTACAAATCATCATAATCGAACGGTTGATCGATTCGATGATGTGGAAGCTCAGAACAGCTTGTTATGAGATTGCCGCTGATTATGATCAAATGGTTGATCGATTTGGTGATGTGGAAGCTCAGAATGGCTTGTTATGAGATTACAACTCATTATCATCAAACGGTTGATCGATTCGGCGATGTGGAAGCTCAGAATAGCTTGTTATGAGATTACAACTCAGCATCATCGAACGGTTGATTGATTCGGCGATGTGGCAGCTTAGAATAGCTTGTTATGAGATTGCAGCTGATTATCATCAAACGGTTGATCGATTCGGCAATGTGGAAGCTCAGAATGGCTTGTTATGAGATTACAACTCATTATCATCGAATGTTTGATCGATTCAGTGATGTGGAAGCTCAGAACAGCTTGTTATGAGATTGCAGCTGATCATCATCGAATGGTTGATTGATTCGGCGATGTGGAAGCTCAGAATAGCTTGTTATGAGATTGCAGCTGATTATCATCAAACGGTTGACCAATTCGGCGATGTGGAAGCTCAGAACGGCTTGTTATGAGATTACACCTCATTGTCATCGAACGGTTGATCGATTCGGTGGTGTGGAAGCTCAGAATAGCTTGTTATAAGATTGCAGCTGATCATCATCGAATGGTTTATCGATTCAGTGATGTGGAAGCTCAGAACAGCTTGTTATGAGATTGCAGCTGATTATCATTGAACGGTTGACCGATTCGGTGATGTGGAAGCTCAGAATAGATTGTTACGAGATTACAACTCATTGTCATCGAATGATTGATCAATTCGGCGATGTGGAAGCTCAGAATAGCTTGTTATGAGATTACGACTCATCATCATCGAACGGTTGATCGATTCGGCGATGTGGAAGCTCAGAATAGCTTGTTATGAGATTGTAGCTGATTATCATCAAACGGTTGATCGATTCGGTGATGTGGAAGCTCAGAATGGCTTCTTATGAGATTACAACTCATCATCATCGAACGGTTGATCGATTCGGTGATGTGGAAGCTCTAAATAGCTTGTTATGAGATTACAACTCATCATCATCGAACGGTTGAGCGATTCAGCGATGTGGAACCTGAGAACAGCTTGTTATGAGATTACAACTCATCATCATCAAACGGTTGACCAATTTGGCGATGTGGAAGCTTAGAACAGCTTGTTATGAGATTGAAACTAATTATCATTGAACGGTTGATTGATTCGGCGATGTGGAAGCTCAGAACAGCTTCTTATGAGATTGCAGCTCATTGTCATCGAATGGTTGATCGATTCGGCAATGTGGAAGCTCAGAATAGCTTGTTATGAGATTAAAACACATCATCATCGAACAGTTGACCGATTCGGCGATGTGGAAGCTCACAATGGCTTGTTATGAGATTACAACTCATCATCATCGAACGGTTGATCGATTCGGCGACGTGGAAGCTCAGAACAACTTGTTATGAGATTGCAGCTGATTATCATCGAACGGTTGATCGATTCAGCAATGTCGAAGCTCAGAATAGCTTGTTATGAGATTACAACTCATTGTCATTGAACGGTTGAACAATTCGGCGATGTGGAAGCTCAGAACAGCTTTTTATGAGATTGTAGCTGATCATCATCAAATGGTTGATCGATTCGGCGATGTGGAAGCTCAGAACAGCTTGTTATGAGATCGCAACTGATTATCATCAAATGGTTGATCAATTCGGTGATGTGGATGATCAGAACAGCTTGTTATGAGATTACAAGTCATCATCATCAAATGGTTGATCGATCCGGCGATGTGGAAGCTCAGAATAGCTTGTTATGATATTGTAGCTGATTATCATCGAACAGTTGATCGATTTGGCGATGTGGAAGCTCAGAATGGCTTGTTATGAGATTACAACTCATTGTCATCGAATGGTTGATTGATTCAGCGATGTGGAAGCTCAGAACAACTTGTTATGAGATTGTAGCTGATCATCATCGAACGGTTGATCGATTCGGCGATGTGGAAGCTCAGAACGGCTTGTTATGAGATTGCAACTGATTATCATGAAACGGTTGACCCATTTAGCAATGTGGAAGCTCAGAATGGCTTGTTATGAGATTACAACTCATTATCATCGAATGGTTGATTGATTCAGTGATGTGGAAGCTCAGAATAGCTTGTTATGAGATTACAACTCATCATCATCGAACGGTTGATCGATTCAGCGATGTGGAAGCTCAGAATAGCTTGTTATGAGATTGCAGCTGATTATCATTGAAGGGTTGATTGATTCAGCGATGTGGAAGCTCAGGATGGCTTATTATGAGATTACAACTCATTATCATTGAATGGTTGATCAATTCAGTGATGTGGAAGCTCAGAAGAACTTGTTATGAGATTACAACTCATCATCATCGAACGGTTGATCGATTTGGCAATGTAAAAGCTCAAAATAGCTTGTTATGAGATTACAACTCATCGTCATCGAATGGTTGATCGATTCGGCGATGTGGAAACTGAGAATAGCTTGTTATGAGATTGCAGCTGATTATCATCAAACGGTTGATCAATTCGGCGATGTGGAAGCTCAGAACCGCTTGTAATGAGATTACAACTCATTCTCATCGAACGGTTGATCGATTCAGCGATGTGGAAGCTCAGAATAGCTTGTTATGAGATTACAACTCATCATCATCGAACGGTTGACCGATTTAGTGATGTGGAAGCTCAGAATGGCTTGTTATGAGATTACAACTCATCATCATCGAAGGGTTGATCGATTCGGTGATGTGGAAGCTTAGAATAGCTTGTTATGAGATTGTAGCTGATTATCATCAAACAGTTGATGGATTCGGCGATGTGGAAGCTCAGAATGGCTTTTTATGAGATTACAACTCATTGTCAGCGAACGGTTGATCGATAAGGTGATTCAGAAGCTCAGAACAGCTTGTTATGAGATTACATCTGATCATCATTGAACGGGTAATCGATTCGGTGATGTGGAAGCTCAAAACAACTTGTTATGAGATTGCAGCTGATTATCATCGAACGGTTGATGGATTCGGCGATGTGGAAGCTCAGAAAAGCTTGTTATGAGATTGCAGCTGATTATCATCGAAGGGTTGATCGATTCGGCGATGTGGAAGCTCAGAATAGCTTTTTATGAGATTACAACTCATTATCATCGAACAGTTGATCGATTTGGCAATGTGGAAGCTCAGAACAGCTTGTTATGAGATTGCAGCTGATCATCATTGAACGGTTGATCAATTTGGTGATGTGGAAGCTCAGAACAGCTTTTTATGAGATTACAACTCATCATCATCGAATGGTTGATCGATTCGGCGATGTGGAAGCTCAGAATAGCTTGTTATGAGATTGCAGCTGATTATCATCAAACGGTTGATCAATTCGGTGATGTGGAAGCTCAGAACAGCTTGTTATGAGATTACAACTCATTCTCATCGAACGGTTGATCGATTCAGTGATGTGGAAGCACATAATAGCTTGTTATGAGATTACAACTCATCATCATCGAACGGTTGACCGATTCAGCGATGTCGAAGCTCAGAATGGCTTGTTATGAGATTACAACTCATCATCATCGAAGGGTTGATCGATTCGGTGATGTGGAAGCTTAGAATAGCTTGTTATGAGATTGTAGCTGATTATCATCAAACGGTTGATGGATTCGGCGATGTGGAAGCTCAGAACGGCTTGTTATGAGATTACAACTCATTGTCATTGAACGGTTGATCGATTCGGTGATGTGGAAGCTCAGAACAGCTTGTTATGAGATTGCATCTGATCATCATCGAACGGGTAATCGATTCGGTGATGTGGAAGCTCAAAACAACTTGTTATGAGATTGCAGCTGATTATCATCGAACGGTTGATCGATTCGGCGATGTGGAAGCTCAGAACAGCTTGTTATGAGATTGCAGCTGATTATCATCGAAGGGTTGATCGATTCGGCGATGCGGAAGCTCAGAATAGCTTTTTATGAGATTACAACTCATTATCATCGAACAGTTGATCGATTTGGCAATGTGGAAGCTCAGAACAGCTTGTTATGAGATTGCAGCTGATCATCATTGAACGGTTGATCAATTTGGTGATGTGGAAGCTCAGAACAGCTTTTTATGAGATTACAACTCATCATCATCGAATGGTTGATCGATTCGGCGATGTGGAAGCTCAGAATAGCTTGTTATGAGATTGCAGCTGATTATCATCAAACGGTTGATCAATTCGGTGATGTGGAAGCTCAGAACAGCTTGTTATGAGATTACAACTCATTCTCATCGAACGGTTGATCGATTCAGTGATGTGGAAGCACATAATAGCTTGTTATGAGATTACAACTCATCATCATCGAACGGTTGACCGATTCAGCGATGTCGAAGCTCAGAATGGCTTGTTATGAGATTACAACTCATCATCATCGAAGGGTTGATCGATTCGGTGATGTGGAAGCTTAGAATAGCTTGTTATGAGATTGTAGCTGATTATCATCAAACGGTTGATGGATTCGGCGATGTGGAAGCTCAGAACGGCTTGTTATGAGATTACAACTCATTGTCATTGAACGGTTGATCGATTCGGTGATGTGGAAGCTCAGAACAGCTTGTTATGAGATTGCATCTGATCATCATCGAACGGGTAATCGATTCGGTGATGTGGAAGCTCAAAACAACTTGTTATGAGATTGCAGCTGATTATCATCGAACGGTTGATCGATTCGGCGATGTGGAAGCTCAGAACAGCTTGTTATGAGATTGCAGCTGATTATCATCGAAGGGTTGATCGATTCGGCGATGCGGAAGCTCAGAATAGCTTTTTATGAGATTACAACTCATTATCATCGAACAGTTGATCGATTTGGCAATGTGGAAGCTCAGAACAGCTTGTTATGAGATTGCAGCTGATCATCATTGAACGGTTGATCGATTCGGTGATGTGGAAGCTCAGAACAGCTTGTTATGGGATTGCAGCTGATTATCATCGAATGGTTGACCGATTCGGCGATGTGGAAGCTCAGAACAGCTTGTTATGAGATTACAACTCGTTGTCATCAAACGGTTGATCGATTCGGTGATGTGGAAGCTCAGAACAGCTTGTTATGAGATTACAACTCATCATCATCAAATGATTGATCGATTCGGCGATGTAGAAGCACAAAATAGCTTGTTATGAGATTGTAGCTAATTATCATCGAACGGTTGATCGATTTGGCGATCTGGAAGCTCAGAATGGCTTGTTATGAGATTACAACTCATTATCATTGAATGGTTGATCGATTTGGTGATGTGGAAGCTCAGAACAGCTTGTTATGAGATTACAACTCATCATTATCGAACGGTTAATCAATTCAGTGATGTGGAAGCTCAGAACGGCTTGTTATGAGATTATAAATTATTGTCATTGAACAGTTGATCGATTCGGCGATGTGGAAGCTCAGAACAACTTGTTATGAGATTACAACTCATCATCATCAAACGGTTGACCGATTCGGAGATGTGGAAGCTCAGAATGGCTTGTTATGAGATTACAACTAATTTTCATCTAATGGTTGATGGATTCGGCGATTTGGAAGCTCAGAACAGCTTGTTATGAGATTGCAGCTGATTATCATCAAACGGTTGATCGATTCGATGATGTGGAAGCTCAGAATGGCTTGTTATGAGATTACAACTCATTGTCATCAAACGATTGATCGATTCGGTGATGTGGGAGCTTAGAACAGCTTGTTATGAGATTATAACTCATCATCATCGAACGGTATACCGATTCGGCGATATGGAAGCTCAGAATGGCTTGCTATGAGATTACAACTCATCATCATCGAACGGTTGATCAATTCGGCGATGTGGAAGCTCAGAACGGCTTGTTATGAGATTGCAGCTGATTATCATCGAAGGGTTGATCGATTCAGTAATGTGGAAGCTCAGAACGACTTGTTATGAGATTACAACTCATTTTCATTGAACGGTTGATCGATTCGGCAATATGGAAGCTCCGAATAGCTTGTTATGAGATTACAACTCATCATCATCGAATGGTTGATCGATTCGGTGATGTGGAAGCTCAGAATAGCTTTTTATGAGATTGCAGCTGATTATCATCGAACGGTTGATCGATTCAGCAATGTGGAAGCTCAGAACGGCTTGTTATGAGATTACAACTCATTGTCATCGAACGGTTGATCGATTCGGTGATGTGGAAGCTCAGAACAGCTTGTTATGAGATTGCAGCTGATCATCATCAAACGGTTGATCGATTCGGTGATGTGGAAGTTCAAAATAGCTTGTTATGAGATTGCAGCTGATTATCATTGAACGGTTGACTGATTCGGCGATGTGGAAGCTCAGAACGGCTTGTTATGAGATTACAACTCATTGTCATCGAACGGTGATCAATTCGGCGATGTGGAAGCTCAGAACAGCTTGTTATGAGATTACAACTCATCATCATCGAATGGTTGATCGATTCGGCGATGTGGAAGCTCAGAATAGCTTGTTATGAGATTGCAGTTGATTATCATCAAACGATTGATCGATTCTGTGATGTGGAAGCTCAGAACGGCTTGTTATGAGATTACAACTCATTGTCATCGAATGGTTGATCGATTCGGTGATGTGGAAGCTTAGAACAACTTGTTATGAGATTGCAGCTAATCATCATCGAAAGGTTGATCGATTCGGTAATGTGGAAGCTTAGAACAGCTTCCTATGAGATTGCAACTGATTATCATCGAACGGTTGACCGATTCAGTGATGTGGAAGCTCAGAGTGGCTTGTTATGAGATTACAACTCATTGTCATCGAACGGTTGATCGATTCGGTGATGTGGAAGCTCAGAACAGCTTGTTATGAGATTACAACTCATCATCATCGAGCGGTTGATCAATTCAGTGATGTGGAAGCTCAGAACAGCTTGTTATGAGATTGCAGCGGATTATCATTGAAGGGTTGATCGATTTGGCAATGTGGAACCCCAGAACAGCTTGTTATGAGATTACAACTCATTATCATCAAACGGTTGATCGATTCGGCGATGTGGAAGCTCAGAACAACTTGTTATAAGATTACAACTCATCATCATCGAATGGTTGATCGATTCAGAGATGTGGAAGCTTAGAATAGCTTGTTATGAGATTACAACTCATCATCATCGAACGGTTGATCGATTCGGCGATGTGGAAGCTCAGAACAGCTTGTTATAAGATTGTAGCTGATTATCATCGAACGGTTGATCGATTCAGGGATGTGGAAGCTCAGAACGGCTTGTTATGAGATTACAACTCATTGTCATCGAATGGATGATCGATTTGGCGATGTGGAAGCTTAGAACGGGTTGTTATGAGATTACAACTCATTTTCATCAAACAACTGATTGATTCGGTGATGTGGAAGCTCAGAACAGCTTGTTATGAGATTAAAACTCATCATCATCGAACGGTTGATCGATTCAGCGATGTGGAAGCTAAGAACAGCTTGTTATGAGATTGCAGCTGATTATCATCAAATGATTGATTGATTCGGCGATCTGGAAGCTTAGAATGGCTTGTTATGAGATTGCAGCTGGTTGTCATCGAATGGTCGACCGATTCGGCAATGTGGAAGCTCAGAATGGCTTGTTATGAGATTGTAGCTGATCATCATCAAACGGTTGATTGATTCAGGGATGTGGAAGCTCAGAATAGCTTATTATGAGATTATAGCTGATTATCATCGAACAGTTGACCGATTCGGCGATGTGGAAGCTCAGAATGGCTTGTTATGAGATTACAACTCATTATCATCAAACGGTTGATCGATTCGGCGATGTGGAAGCTCAGAATAGCTTGTTATGAGATTGCAGCTAATCATCATCGAACGGTTGATCAATTTGGTGTTGTGGAAGCTCAGAACGGCTTGTTATGAGATTAAAACGTATTGTCATCAAAATGTTGATCGATTCAGCGATGTGGAAGCTCAGAACAGCTTGTTATGAGATTAGAGCTGATCATCATGGAACGGTTGATCGATTCAGTGATGTGGAAGCTCAGAATAGCTTGTTATGACATTACAGCTGATTATCATCAAACGGTTGACCGATTCAGCAATGTGGAAGCTCAGAACGGCTTGTTATGAGATTACAACTCATTGTCATTGAACGGTTGATTGATTCGGCAATGTGGAAGCTTAGAATAGCTTGTTATGATATTACAACTCATCATCATCGAACGGTTGATCGATTCGGCACTGTGGAAGCTCAGAACAGCTTGTTATGAGATTGCAGCTGATTATCATCGAACAGTTGATCGATTCGACAATGTGGAAGCTCAGAACAGCTTGTTATGAGATTGCAGCTGATCATCATCGAACGGTTGACCGATTTTGCGATGTGGAAGCTCAGAACGGCTTGTTATGAGATTACAACTCATCATCATCGAACGGTTGATCGATTCGATGATGTCGAAGCTCAGAATAGCTTTTTATGAGATTGTAGCTGATTATCATCGAACGGTTGATCGATTCGGCGATGTGGAAGCTCAGAATAGCTTTTTATGAGATTGCAGCTGATTATCATCAAACAGTTGACCGATTCACCGATGCGGAAGCTCATAACAGCTTGTTATGAGATTGCAGCTAATTATCATCAAACGGTTGATCGATTCAGTGATGTGGAAGCTCAAAACAGTTTGGTATGAGATTACAACTCATTATCATCGAATGGTTGATCGATTCGGTGATGTGGAAGCTTAGAACAGCTTGTTATGAGATTACAACTCATCATCATCAAACAGTTGATTGATTCGGTGATGTGGAAGCCCAAAACAGCTTGTTATGAGATTGTAGATGATTATCATCGAACGGTTGATCGATTCAGCGATGTGGAAGCTCAGAATGGCTTGTTATGAGATTAAAACTCATTATCATCGAACAGTTGATCGATTCAGCGATGTGGAAGCTCAAAATAGCTTGTTATGAGATTACAAATCATCATCATTGAATGTTTGATCGATTCAGCGATGTGGGAGCAGAAAATAGCTTGCTATGAGATTACAACTCATCATCATCGAACGGTTGATCGATTCCGCAATGTGGAAGATCAGAACAGCTTGTTATGAGATTGCAGCTAATTATCATCAAACGGTTGATTGATTTAGCGATGTGGAAGCTCAGAATGGCTTATTATGAGATTACAACTCATTATCATCGAACGGTTGATCGATTCGGCGATGTGGAAGCTTAGAATAGCTTGTTATGAGATTACAACTCATCATCATCAAACGATTGATCGATTCGGCAATGTGGAAGCTCAGAATAGCTTGTTATGAGATTACAACTGATTATCATCAAATGGTTGATTGATTCGGCGATGTGGAAGCTCAGAATGGCTTGTTATGAGATTACAACTTATTGTCATCGAACGGTTGGGCGATTTGGTGATGTGGAAGCTTAGAACAGCTTGTTATGAGATTACAACTCATCATCATCAAATGGTTGACCGATTCAGCGATGTGGAAGCTCAGAATGGCTTGTTATGAGATTACAACTCATCATCATCGAACGCTTGATTGATTCGGCGATGTGGAAGCTCAGAACGGTTTGTTATGAGATTGCAGCTGATTATCATCAAACGGTTGACTGATTCGGCGATGTGGAAGCTCAGAATAGCTTGTTATGAGATTATAACTCATTGTCATCGAACGGTTGATCGATTCGATGATGTAGAAGCTCAGAATAGCGTATTATGAGATTACAACTCATCATCATCAAATGGTTGATCGATTCAGTGATGTGGAAGCTCAGAACAGCTTGTTATGAGATTACAGCTGATTATCATCAAACGGTTGATCGATTCACCGATGTGGAAGCTCAGAATGGCTTGTTATGAGATTACAACTCATCATCATCGAACGATTGATCGATTCGGTGATGTGGAAGCTTAGAATGGCTTGTTATGAGATTATAGCTGATTATCATCGAACGGTTGACCGATTCGGCGATGTGGAAGCTCAGAATAGCTTGTTATGAGATTACAACTCATTGTCATCGAACGGTTGATCGATTTGGCGATGTGGAAGCTCAAAATAGCTTGTTATGAGATTACTACTCATCATCATCGAATGGTTGATCAATTCGGTAATGTGGAAGCTTAGAATAGCTTGTTATGAGATTGCAACTGATTATCATCGAACGGTTGATCGATTTGGCGATGTGGAAGCTCAGAATGGCTTGTTATGAGATTACAACTCATTGTCATCGAACGGTTGATCGATTTGGTGATGTGGAAGCTCAGAACAGCTTGTTATGAGATTGCAGCTGATCATCATCGAACGGTTGATCGATTCAGAGATGTAGAAGCTCAGAACAGCTTGTTATGAGATTGCAGCTGATTATCATCGAACGGTTGACCGATTCGGCGATGTGGAAGCTCAGAATGGCTTGTTATGAGATTAGAACTCATTATCATCGAATGGTTGATCGATTCGGTGATGTGGAAGCTCAGAACAGCTTGTTATGAGATTACAACTCATCATCATCAAATGATTGATCGATTCGGCGATGTGGAAGCTCAGAATAGCTTGTTATGAAATTGCAGCTGATTATCATCAAACGGTTGATCGATTCGGCGATGTGGAAGCTCAGAATGGCTTGTTATGAGATTAAAACTCATTGTCATCGAACGGTTGATCGATTCAGTGATTTGGAAGCTCAGAACAGCCTGTTATGAGATTGCAGCTGATTATCATTGAATAGTTGACCGATTCGGCGATGTGGAAGCCCAGAATGGCTTGTTATGACATTACAACTCATTGTCATTGAAAGGTTGATTGATTCGGTGATGTGGATGCTCAGAATAGCTTGTTATGAGATTGCAGCTGATTATCATCAAACGGTTGATTGATTCGGCGATGTGGAAGCTCAGAACAGCTTGTTATGAGATTACAACTCATTATCATTGAATGGTTGATCGATTTGGGGATGTGGAAGCTCAGAATAGCTTGTTATGAGATTACAACTCATCATCATCAAACGATTGATTGATTCGGCGATGTAGAAGCTGAGAACAGCTTGTTATGAGATTGCAGCTGGTCATCATCAAACGGTTGATCGATTCGGTCATGTGAAAGCTCAGAACAGCTTGTTATGAGATTGCAACTGATTATCATCGAACGATTGACCAATTTGGTGGTGTGGAAGCTCAGAACGGCTTGTTATGAGATTACAACTCATTGTCATCGAACGGTTGATCGATTCAGTGATGTGGAAGCTCAAAATAGCTTGTTATTAGATTGCAACTGATTATCATCGAACGGTTGACCGATTCGGTGATGTGGAAGCTCAGAACGGCTTGTTATGAGATTACAACTCATTGTCATCAAACGGTTGATCGATTCAGTGATGTGGAAGCTCAGAATAGCTTGTTATGAGATTACAACTCATCATCATCGAACGGTTGACCGATTCGGCGATGTGGAAGCTCAGAATGACTTGTTATGAGATTCCATCTGATTATTATCGAACGGTTGATCGATTCGGCAATGTGGAAGCTCAGGATGGCTCGTTATGAGATTACAACTCATTCTCATCGAATGGTTGATTGATTTGGTGATGTGGAGGCTTAGAGAGGCTTGTTATGATATTGCAGCTGATCATCATCAAACGGTTGATCGATTCGGCGATGCGGAAGCTTAGAACGGCTTGTTATGAGATTACAACTCATTGTCATTGAATGGTTGATTGATTCGGCGATGTGGAAGCTCAGAATAGCTTGTGGTGAGATTGCGGCTGATCATCATCGAATGGTTGATCGATTCGGCGATGTGGAAGCTCAGAACAGCTTGTTATGAGATTGCAGCTAATTATCAGCGAACGGTTGACCGATTCGGCGATGTGGAAGCTAAGAATGGCTTGTTATGAGATTACAACTCATTATCATCAAACGGTTGATCGATTAGGTGATGTGGAAGCTAAGAACAGCTTGTTATGAGATTACAACTCATCATCATCGAACGGTTGATCAAGTCGGTGATGTGAAAGCTCAGAACATCTTTTTATGAGATTACAACTCATTATCATCGAATCGTTGATCGATTTGGAGATGTGGAAGCTTAGAATAGCTTGTTATTAGATTACAACTTATCATCATCGAACGGTTGATTGAGCCGGCGATGTGGAAGCTCAGAATAGCTTGTTATGATATTACAACTCATCATCATTGAACAGTTGATCGATTCGGCGATATGGAAGCTCAGAACAGCTTGTTATGAGATTGCAGCATATTATCATCAAACGGTTGATCGATTCGGCGATGTGGAAGCTCAGAACGGCTTGTTATGAGATTACAACTCATTGTCATCGAATGGTTGATCGATTCAGTGATGTGAAAGCTTAGAATAGCTTGTTATGAGATTACAACTCATCATCATCGAACGGTTGACCGATTCGGTGATGTAGAAGCTCAGAACGGCTTGTTATGAGATTACAACTCATCATCATCGAACGGTTGATCGATTTGGTGATGTGGAAGCTCAGAATAGCTTGTTATGAGATTGCAACTGATTATCATCGAATAGTTGATCGATTTGGCGATGTGGAAGCTCAGAACGGCTTGTTATGAGATTACAACTCATTGTCATCGAACGGTTGATTGATTCGGCAATGTGGAAGCTCAGAACAGCTTGTTATGAGATTACAACTCATTATCATCAAACAGTTGATCGATTTGGCGATGTGGAAGCTTAGAACAGCTTGTTATGAGATTACAACTCATCATCATCAAACGGTTGATCGATTCAGTGATGTGGAAGCTCAGAACAACTTGTTATGAGATTGCAGCTGATTATCATCAAACGATTGATCGATTTGGTGATGTGGAAGCTCAGAATAGCTTGATATGAGATTGCAGCTGATTGTCATCAAACGATTGACCGATTTGGTGATGTGGAAGCTCAGAACGGCTTGTTATGAGATTGCAACTAATCATCATTGAACAGTTGATCGATTCGGCGATGTGGAAGCTCAGAACAGCTTGTTATGAGATTGCAGTTGATTATCATCGAAAGGTTGACCGATTTGGCGATGTGGAAGCTCAGAACGGTTTGTTATGAGATTACAAATCATTGTCATCAAACGGTTGATTGATTCGGCAATGTGGAAGCTCAAAATAGCTTGTTATGAGATTACAACTCATCATCATCGAACGGTTGATTGATTCGGTGATGTGGAAGCTCAAAACAGCTTGTTATGAGATTGCAACTGATTATCATCGAACGGTTGATCGATTCAGTGATGTGGAAGCTCAGAATGGCTTGTTATGAGATTACAACTCATCATCATCCAATGGTCGATCGATTCGGTGATGTGGAAGCTCAGAACAGCTTTTTATGAGATTACAACTCATCATCATCGAATGGTTGATTGATTCGGTGATGTGGAAGCTTAGAACAGCTTGTTATGAGATTAAAACTCATCATCATCGAACGGTTGATCGATTCGGCGATGTGGAAGCTCAGAATAGCTTGTTATGAGATTGCAGCTGATTATCATCGAATGGTTGATCGATTTGATGATGTGGAAGCTCAGAATGGCTTGTTATGAGATTGCAGCTCATTGTCATCAAACAGTTGATCGATTCGGCGATGTGGAAGCTCAGAATAGCTTGTTATGAGATTACAACTCATCATCATCGAACGGTTGATCGATTCAGTGATGTCGAAGCTCAAAATAGCTTGTTATGAGATTGTAGTTGATTATCATCAAGCAGTTGATCAATTCAGTGATGTGGAAGCTTAGAATGGCTTGTTATGAGATTACAACTCATTTTCATCAAACGGTTGATTGATTCGGCAATGTGGAAGCTCAGAACAGGTTGTTATGAGATTACAACTCATCATCATCAAACGGTTGACCGATTCGGTGATGTGGAAGCTCAGAAGGGCTTGTTATGAGATTACAACTCATCATCATCGAACGGTTGATCGATTCGGTGATGTGGAAGCTCAGAATAGCTTGTTATGAGATTGCAGCTGATTATCATTGAACGGTTGACTGATTCAGTGATGTCAAAGCTTAGAACAGCTTGTTGTGAGATTACAACTCATTATGGTTGAATGGTTGATCGATTCGGCGATGTGGAAGCTCAGAACAGCTTGTTATCAGATTGTAGCTGATTATCATCGAACAGTTGATCAATTGAGTGATGTGGAAGCTCAGAACGGCTTGTTATGAGATTACAACTAATTGTCATCGAACGGTTGATCGATTCGGCGATGTGGAAGCTCAGAATAGTTTTTTATCAGATTGCAGCTGATTATCATCGAACGGTTGATCAATTCGGTGATGTGGAAGCTCAGAATGGCTTGTTAAGAGATTACAACTAATTATCATCGAACGGTTGATCAATTTGGCGATGTGGAAGCTCAGAACAACTTGTTATGAGATTGCAGCTGATCATCATCAAATGGTTGATCGATTCGGTGATGTGGAAGCTCAGAATAGGTTGTTATGAGATTGCAGCTGATTATCATCAAACAGTTGACCGATTCAGTGATGTGGAAGCTCAGAACATCTTGTTATGAGATTACGACTCATTTTTATCAAACGATTGATCGATTCGGCGATGTGGAAGCTCAGAATAGCTTGTTATGAGATTACAACTTATCATCATCGAACGGTTGATCGATTTGGCGATGTGGAAGCTCAGAACAACTTGTTATGAGATTACAGCTGATTATCATTGAACGGTTGATCGATTCGGTAATGCGGAAGCTCAGAATGGCTTGTTATGAGATTGCAGGTTATTATCATCGAATGGTTGACCGATTTGGCGATGTGGAAGCTCAGAACGGCTTGTTATGAGATTATAACTCATTATCATCAAATGGTTGATCGATTCGGCAATGTGGAAGCTCAGAATAGCTTGTTATGAGATTACAACTCATCATCATCGAACGGTTGATCGATTCGGTGATGTGGAAGCTTAGAATAGCTTGTTATGACATTGTAGCTGATTATCATCGTACGGTTGATCAATTCGGCGATGTGGAAGCTCAGAACGGCTTGTTATGAGATTACAACTCATAATCATCGAACGATTGATCGATTCGGTGATGTGGAAGCTGAGAATAGCTTGTTATGACATTACAACTCATCATCATCGAACGGTTGATCGATTCGGCGATGTGGAAGCTTAGAACAGCTTGTTATGAGATTGCAATAGATTATCATCGAACGGTTGATCGATTCGGCGATGTGGAAGCTCAGAACGGCTTGTTATGAGATTACAACTCATTGTCATCGAACGGTTGATTGATTCAGCGATGTGGAGGCTTAGAACGGCTTGTTATGAGATTGCAGCTGATCATCATTGAACGGTTGATCAATTCAGTGATGTGGAAGGTCAGAATAGCTTGTTATGAGATTGCAGCTGATTATCATCGAATGATTGACCGATTCGGTGATGTGGAAGCTCAGAACGGCTTGTTATGAGATTACAACTCATTTTCATCGAATGGTTGATTGATTTAGTGATGTGGAAGCTCAGAACAGCTTGTTATGAGATTACAACTCATTGTCATCGAATGGTTGATCGATTCGGTGATGTGGAAGCTCAGAATGGCTTGTTATGATATTGCAGCTGATTATCATCGAACGGTTGACCGATTCGGCAATGTGGAAGCTCAGAATGGCTTGTTATGAGATTACAACTCTTTATCATCAAACGGTTGATCAATTCAGCGATGTGGAAGCTCAGAACAACTTGTTATGAGATTACAACTCATCATCATCGAACGGTTGATCGATTTGGTGATGTGGAAGCTCAGAACAGCTTGTCATGAGATTACAACTCATCATCATCGAACGGTTGATCGATTCGGCGATGTGGAAGCTCAGAATAGCTTGTTATGAGATTACAACTGATTATCATCAAACGGTTGATCGATTCGGCGATGTGGAAGCTCAGAATAGCTTGTTATGAGATTACAACTCATCATCATCGAACGGTTGATAGATTCGGCGATGTGGAAGGTCAGAACAGCTTGTTATGAGATTACAACTCATCATCATTGAACGGTTGATCGATTCGGTGATGTGGAAGCTCAGAATGGCTTGTTATGAGATTCCAACTCATTATCATCAAACGGTTGATCGATTTGGTGATGTGGAAGCTAAGAATAGCTTGTTATGAGATTACAACTCATCATCATCAGACGGTTGATCGATTCGGTGATGTGGAAGCTCAGAACAGCTTGTTATGAGATTACAATGCATTGTCATCAAACGATTGATCGATTCGGCGATGTGGAAGCTCAGAATAGCTTGTTATGAGATTGTCGCTGATTATCATCAAACGGTTGATCGATTCGGCGATGTGGAAGATTAGAACAGCTTGTTATGAGATTACAGGTAATTATCATCGAACGGTTGATTGATTTAGCAATGTGGAAGCTCAGAACGGCTTGTTATGAGATTACAAATCATTGTCAATGAACGGTTGATCGATTCGGTGATGTGGAAGCTAAGAACAGCTTGTTATGAGATTACAACTCATCATCATCAAACGGTGATTGATTCGGCGATGTGGAAGCTCAGAACAGCTTGTTATGAGATTGTAGCTGATTATCATCAAACGGTTGATCAATTTGGCGATGTGGAAGCTCAAAACGGCTTGTTATGAGATTACAACTCATTGTCATCAAATGGTTGATTAATTCGGTGATGTGGAAGCTCAGAATAGCTTGTTATTAGATTGCAGCTGATTATCATTGAATGGTTGACTGATTCGGTGATGTGGAAGCTCAGAATGGCTTGTTATGAGATTATAACTCATTGTCATCGAACGGTTGATCGACTCGGCTATGTGGAAGCTCAGAACAGCTTGTTATGAGATTACAACTCATCATCATCAAACGGTTGATCGATTCGGTGATGTGGAAGCTCAGAATAGCTTGTTATGAGATTGCAGCTTATTATCATCGAATAGTTGATCGATTCGGCGATGTGGAAGCTCATAACGGCTTGTTATGAGATTACAACTCATTATCATCAAACGGTTGATCAATTCAGTGATGTGGAAGCTCAGAACAGCTTGTTATGAGATTACAACTCATCATCATCGAATGGTTGACCTATTCGGCGATGTGGAAGCTCAAAATAGCTTATTATGAGATTACAACTCATCATCATCGAACAGTTGATCGATTCGGCGATGTGGAAGCTCAGAACAGCTTGTTATGAGATTGCAGCTGATTATCATCAAATAGTTGATCGATTCGGTGATGTGGAAGCTCAGAACAGCTTCTTATGAGATTGCAGCTAATTATCATTGAACGGTTGACCGATTCGGTGATGTGGAAGCTCAGGACAGCTTGTTATGAGATTACAACTCATTGTCATCGAACGATTGATCGATTCGGTGATGTGGAAGCTCAGAACAGATTGTTATGAGATTACAACTCATCATCATTGAACGGTTGATCCATTCAGCGATGTGGAAGCTCAGGACAACTTGTTATGAGATTGCAGCTGATTATCATCGAACGGTTGATTGATTCGGTGATGTGGAAGCTCAGAATAGCTTGTTATGAGATTGCAGCTGATTATCATCAAACGGTTGACCGATTCAGTGATGTGGAAGCTCAGAACAGCTTGTTATGAGATTACAACTCATTGTCATCGAATGGTTGATTGATTCGGTGATGTGGAAGCTTAGAACAGCTTGTTATGAGATTACAACTCATCATCATCGAACGGTTGATCAATTCAGTGATGTGGAAGCTCAGAACAACTTGTTATGAGATTGCTGTTGATTATCATCAAACAGTTGATCGATTCGACGATGTGGAAGCTCAGAATAGCTTGTTATGAGATTACAACTCATTATCATCGAACGGTTGATCGATTCGGCGATGTGGCAGCTCAAAATAGCTTGTTATGAGATTACACCTCATCATCATTAAACGGTTGACCGATTCGGTGATGTGGAAGCTCAAAACGGCTTGTTATGAGATTACAACTCATCATCATCAAACGGTTGATTGATTCAGCAATGTGGAAGCTCAGAACAGCTTGTTATGAGATTGCAGCTGATTATCATCAAACGATTGATCAATTTGGCAATGTGGAAGCTCAGAACGGCCTGTTATGAGATAACAACTCATTGTCATCGAACAGTTGATCGATTTGGAAATGTGGAAGCTCAGAACAGCTTGTTATGAGATTATAACTCATCATCATCGAACGGTTGATCGATTCGGCAATGTGGAAGCTTAGAATAGCTTGTTATGAGATTGCAGCTGATTATCATCGAATGGTTGATCGATTCAGCGATGTGGAAGCTTAGAACGGCTTGTTATGAGATTACAAGTCATTATCATCGAATGGTTGATCGATTCGGTGATGTGGAAGCTCAGAATAGTGTTATGAGATTATAAATCATCATCATCAAATGGTTGATCGATTCGGTGAGATGGAAGCTCAGAATAGCTTGTTATGAGATTACAATTCATCATCATCGAACGGTTGATCGATTCGGTGATGTGGAAGCTCAGAATAGCTTGTTATGAGATTGCAGCTGATTATCATCGAACGGTTGATCGATTCGGTGATGTAGAAGCTCAGAATAGCTTGTTATGAGATTACAACTCATCATCATCGAATAGTTGATCGATTCAGGGATGTGGAAGCTCAGAACAACTTGTTATGAGATTACAACTCATCATCATCAAACAGTTGATTGATTCGGCGATGTGGAAGCTCAGAACAGCTTGATATGAGATTACAACTCATTATCATCGAACGGTTGATCGATTTGGTGATGTGGAAGCTCAGAACAGCTTGTTATCAGATTACAACTCATCATCATCGAACAGTTGATCGATTTGGCAATGTGGAAGCTCAGAATAGCTTGTTATGAGATTACAACTCATTGTCATCGAACGGTTGATTGATTCAGCGATGTGGAAGCTCAGAATGGCTTGTTATGAGATTACAACTCATTGTCATCAAACAGTTGATCAATTCGGCGATGTGGAAGCTCAGAATAGCTTGCTATGAGATTGCAGCTGATTATCATCGAACGGTTGATTGATTCGATGATGTGGAAGCTCAGAACGGCTTGTTATGAGATTACAAATCATTGTCATTGAACGGTTGATCAATTCAGCGATGTGGAAGGTCAGAACAGCATGTTATGAGATTACAACTCATCATCATCGAAGGGTTGATCCATTCAGCAATGTGGAAGCTCAGAACAATTTGTTATGAGATTGCAGCTGATTATCATCGAACGGTTGATTGATTCGGTGATGTGGAAGCTCAAAATAGCTTGTTATGAGATTGCAGCTGATTATCATCAAACGGTTGACCGATTCAGTGATGTGGAAGCTCATAATAGCTTGTTATGAGATTACAACTCATTGTCATCAAATGGTTGATCGATTCGGCGATGTGGAAGCTCAGAACAGCTCGTTATGAGATTACAACTCATCATCATCAAACGGTTGATCAATTCGGTGATGTGGAAGCTCAGAACAACTTGTTATGAGATTGCAGCTGATTATCATCAAACAGTTGATCAATTCGGTGATGTGGAAGCTCAGAATAGATTGTTATGAGATTACAACTTATTATCATCGAACGGTTGATCGATTCAGGGATGTGGCAGCTCAGAACAGCTTGTTATGAGATTACAACTCATCATCATCGACGGTTGACCGATTCGGCGATGTGGAAGCTCAAAATGGCTTTTTATGAGATTACAACTCATCATCATCGAACGGTTGATCGATTCGGTGATGTGGAAGCTTAGAACAGCTTGTTATGAGATTGCAGCTGATTATCATCAAACGATTGATCAATTCAGCGATGTGGAAGCTCAGAACGGCTTGTTATGAGATAACAACTCATTGTAATCAAACGGTTGATCGATTCGGTGATGTGGAAGCTTAGAACAGCTTGTTATGAGATTAGAACTCATCATCATCGAACGGTTGATTGAGTCAGCGATGTGGAAGCTCAGAACAGCTTGTTATGAGATTGCAGTTGATTATCATCGAAGGGTTGACCGATTCGGCAATGTGGAAGCTCAGAGCGGCTTGTTATGAGATTACAACTCATTGTCATCGAACGGTTGATCGATTCGGCAATGTGGAAGCTCAGAATAGCTTGTTATGAGATTGCAGCTGATTATCATCGAATCGTTGATTGATTCAGCGATGTGGAAGCTTAAAACGGCTTGTTATGAGATTACAACTCATTATCATCGAATGGTTGATTGATTCGGCGATGTGGAAGCTCAGAACAGCTTGTTATGAGATTATAACTCATCATCATCGAATGGTTGATCGATTCGGCCATATAGAATCTCAGAACAGCTTGTTATGAGATTACAACTCATCATCATCGAACGGTTGATCGATTCGGTGATGTGGAAGCTCAGAATAGCTTGTTATGAGATTGCAGCTGATTATCATCGAACGGTTGATCAATTCGGTGATGTGGAAGCTCAGAATAGCTTGTTATGAGATTACAACTCATCATCATCGAACAGTTGATCGATTCAGCGATGTGGAAGCTCAGAATAGCTTGTTATGAGATTACAACTCATCATCATCGAACGGTTGATCGATTCGTTGATGTGGAAGCTCAAAACGGCTTGATATGAGATTACAACTCATTATCATCGAATGGTTGATCGATTTGGCGATGTGGAAGCTCATAACAGCTTTTTATGAGATTACAACTCATCATAATCGAACGGTTGATCGATTCGGCAATGTGGAAGCTCAGAATAGCTTGTTATGATATTACAACTCATTGTCATCAAACGGTTGATTGATTCGGTGATGTGGAAGCTCAGAACAGCTTGTTATGAGATTGCAACTGATTATCATCAAATGGTTGATCGATTCGGTGATGTTAAAGCTCAGAATAGCTTGTTATGAGATTACTGCTGATTATCATCGAACGGTTGATCGATTTGGTGATGTGGAAGCTCAGAACGGCTTGTTATGAGATTACAAATCATTGTCATTGAATTATTGATCGATTCAGCGATGTGGACGCTCAGAACAGCTTGTTATGAGATTACAACTCATCATCATTAAAGTGTTGATCGATTCGGCGATGTGGAAGCTCAAAACAGCTTGTTATGAGATTACAGCTGATTATCATCGAACGGTTGATCGATTCGGCAATGTGGAAGCTTAGAACGGCTTGTGATGAGATAACAACTCATTGTCATCAAATGGTTGATCGATTCGGTGATGTGGAAGCTTAGAATAGCTTGTTATGAGATTGCAGCTGATGATCATCAAACGGTTGATCGATTCGGCGATGTGGAAGCTAAGAACAGCTTGTTATGAGATTGTAGCTAATTATCATCGAATGGTTGA
>MU225161.1:36011-121604 GCA_018584345.1 Thuja plicata
GGAACCTCCTTCTTATACATCTTGATCTTTTCGCTCCAAGTACCTTCAAACTATTTTCAGGAGACCAAAGCTCTGATACCAATTGTTAGAATGAATTTAGAATAAATGAGAGGGGAGGGGTGAATCATTTATCCTTAGGTCTAGATGTAGCAAATAAAAAACTTTCTATATTTCAGATCTACTCGACAGTAGTAGCATAAGTCAACAAATTAATCTTGTAGTTTACTGTCAATTGAAATTAGCTTGTAGAAACATAACAGTAAAGAAAACCATAAGCATTCACACAAGTTGACACAAGTATTTAATGTGGAAACCCAATATGGGAAAAACCACCAGTAACATGCTACCAAGTTTTCACTCTTCTGAAGTGATGCCCTATGAGGAGCCAACTCTGTTAAAGGTTACAATAACACACTGCTAGGTGTGACCTGGTTAAAGGATTTAATCACCCTATCAGGAGTGGCCTTATTAGAGCACTTAGAAAACTCCACCTGAATGTCACCTTGTTAGAGGATTTATACAAATTATTTTTAAGTCAACCTTGTTAAAGGATTTAACTGATACAATGGTAAGAAAGTAATCAGTAGTTGTGATCTGGTAGATACAACTTACTTTGTAATTCAGATCCAATTACAACTCTGATGTTAACTTACTGGATAGCTTGCACTATCATTTCAACCTTCTGATATGCTTGGAAATTCGTCAAGCAATCACACATGCAACTCTCTACTTTTGTATTCAGCCTTCTCTGCTAGATCATGCCAAACAGTAAATCAACTATGCAAACCTTTTGCATACACATCCACTTCACATTCAGCAGTACACCTCTTGCATACTAAATGAATAACCCCTTGAGGTTATCATATACCTCTCTGTCGAGGTTAGATAAATATTTTGCCACTTAAACAAGATCATAGATCTTAGGTTTGGTCAGATCCAATGGATCATTCCATCTTTGCATTACATTTAATTCTCCAAAGTAGTCTCTAATTAAATCTTGAAACCATGCATCAATTATGGTTACCCATATAGTAAATGACATGGATCAATCTTTAATTAACATTACATATCCCAATAAAATTAACTAAGTTGGCCAAAGATCTAAAATCTCATCATTAATCCAATTACTATAAGTCGGCCAACATCACTGTTTCCACTCGACAATTTCAATGGTGGTCGGCATTGAACAACTTTTATCGTCATGAACAACTTTACTCGGCACAAGCAACTTTTCTCGGCACAAGCCAAACTTGCTTGGCATAGAACAACCAGAAAAAATATCTTTGAAAGATAAACAACTAATTACTTTGCCAGAGTGCCAACTGATCAAGTACCCTTTTATTTGCCTTAACACAACCATTCACTTGGTCTTCTTGTTAAATATTTTTCATCAACAATAGATATGATACTCAAATAGATAACAATAGTCTCACCAGTAAAGGTTTGACAGCAATGAAAAAATAATAATTTCTTGCATTGTCACTTTCCAACACTTTTCCCCTCACTATTGAATATGTATGAACTAATGGTTCTGTATGCATTCAATATTTTAGTGTAGCATGTTAGAGCTTGGTTGATGTTTTAAATGTATTTGCACAACTATAGATAGAATGGAATACTTCTAACCCTGGCGTATCTTTTGAAGTTTCCTTAATAATCCAAATGCTTGCAGGAAACCCCCAACCTACCAAAGTCCCTGTAGAAGACAAGCCAAGATAACCTGCTATCCCCCCAAACAAAATAGTCACACTCCCAACTTAGCTCCCATACCGTTGAGACCCGAGTCTCACATGCTTGAAGGCATGGAGAATTTATTCCCTAGATGACCTTTACAGGTGAAGTTGGCCAGTACCCGATGATGACTTACACTCTGTTGGAAGACCCAATCACAAAGTCCCATCAACAAGACGATAACAATTGCTAGGTTAAAAGCTAAATTCATCCTCGAGGTTTATGAATTAGAGTTTTTCAAGAAGTTGTAGAACTTCAGGAAGAAAGACATGAGTATAGAGGAATACACAAAGCAAATCTATAAGATAACTATTAGATCTGGTCATTAAGAAGTATCTAAGGAGAAGGTGGATAGGTATGTTAATGGTATGAGATTTTACATTTAGGATGAGTTGAGTATGTTGAGGATTTCTACTAAAGAGGATAATTATCAGTATGTATTGAGAGAAGAAGATGAGTTGAAGAGAAGACAAAGTAATCCTAGAGGAAGAGATAAACTAGTTAGCAACAGTGGAAAAGAGAAACAAACCATTGAAGTTGAATATGATCATAGAATACATAGAAGAGGGAATGGTAGAAAAGAGTTCAAAGGTACTTGTTTCAAATGTGGTGGCATAGGACATAGGGCTTTTCAATATTCTAAAGGATCTAGAAAGAACATAGGAAAATAGAATCTTATGGAACATGAGGAACAAGATACTAATGAAGTAGTGGATAATGAAGAAAAACTTGAGATAGGAGAGTCTCTTATGTTTAGGAGAGTTATGTTGAGTAAGAAGGAAGTTGAACCTTTACAAAGGAGGATTTTTTTAGGACTATTTGCAAATCAGGGGGTAAACATTGTAAGGATGTTATGGATGGTGGTAGTATTGACAACTTGGTATCAAAAGAGATGGTGTATAAGCTTGGATTGAAGAGGCTTGAACATCCTAGTCCTTATGGGATAAGTTTCTTTTTAGATGAACACATGGTGGAGGTGAAAGAGAAATGTTTGGTTAATTTCAACATTGGACCTTATAGAGATGAAGTGTTATGTGATGTGGTGTTTATGGGTACTTGTCATGTTCAATTGGGAAAACCTTGGAAGTTTGAAAGAGGAGCTATTCATGATTGCAGAATAACTTTAGTCACAATAGAAAAGGATGGACAACATTTTACTTTAGTTCCATTGAAGGAAGCAAAAGGGAGAAGTGAAAGGAATTTGAGTATGGTAAAGAGTTATTGCTCAGAGATGCAGACTAAAAAAGTTAGTGTGGATTGGAGGAAGGATATTGAAGGTAGATCTAAAGAAGGAAAGTTGGAATATGATTGTAATAAGGGTAAGGTAAAGCAGAAAAATACCTTGGTTATTGAACAGATTAAGGTTTATAACAAAGATAGATCAGTTATGCAAAAGAGAGGAGGTAGTGATCCGAGTTCTGGTGTTGATAGAAGATATCATAGAGTAATTACAAAGAGGAGTAATTTGATAGATGTGATAGGGATAATGTAGAGGTACAAAGACAAAGAGTGCAAACAAAGAGGATGTTTGGATTAAAAATTGTTGGCATTGATCACCTTACTTGAAAATATATTAAACATTGATATAGGTGTCTGATCAAATGTTGCCATTGATGGTCAAACATACTAAATAATCTACTCCTACAATTGACCACAACCGATAATGAAGAATCTAATGGAACACCTAACCAACTAAGGTACACAACAACAACATGATGGAAATATGGTGAATGTATATTGCGATTGAAGTATTATGAGGAAAATTTTTGCAAGATGTTGTATAATTTTATTATAGAGAGTATAATGTTATTATAGAGATGCCTGTATCGACCGATTCTTAAAATGGTAAAGTCATATACTAATTTGGATGATTTATTAATATTTTGCAATAAACTTTGCAATGGTATTTATGTGATCACTAATGATAAATGAGTACAGATATTGAGGAAATTTTTTATTGAGGATGTTATTCGAAATGAAAAGATTCTATTTGTTTGATTAGACTGATAATTTTTCCTAAGGTTAATGATGATTTGGAAAATTCTACAAGAAGTTGAACCTAAAGTGATAAGTGACCTAAATGCAAGTTTAAAAGTAATGGTGTTGATTAAGCAACAAAAACAATGGTCTTGATTAAGTGGAAAAACAGTAAGCACTCATACAAAAGATTATATGTGAGATGAATACAAAGTTGGAGAATTGTAGAAGGAGAGATTGGGGAAGGAGAAAACATAGTAATGTGAACGAGGAACTATTGTCAAATCAATCAATGATTGGTACATAAGATAGTGAAAAGATTTAGAGAAGATTTTTAAGTCACAGATTGAATGGAAGGTTGAGAAGCTACAAAACCTAAAGGATCTTACAAGAAAAGAGTGCTATTATAGATCAATCACTTTTTGTTCTCTGAAAATTGCAACAAGCTAAACCCTTTAACAAGGTAGACTCTTATAGGTCTTTGTTTCTAAATCCTTTCACAAGGTGAATCTCTAGATTGTATATTTGAATCCTCACATGAGGTAGAATTTTGAAGGTATTATTGTACATATGATAATGTACTAGACATCTCTAACAATATGTATCACTCTCAGAAAGGTTTTTTGTAAGCCTTTCACAGGGCACCTTCTATACTAAAATAGTGAAGTATGTGGGTACCATCCCCACCATGGTTTTTCCCTCTTATAAGTGTTTCCACAATACCAAAATAATTGTGTCACATGTGTCTATGGTTGTGATGTTTTGGTTTCATTTACTATTTTATGGTTATGACTATGTTCAACAATAATGGTTAATGCATATTGAATCAGTTTTTAGTTCTTTCTATTACCAGTGTTCTGAATTAGTTTTAAAAGTTGAATTGGTGACTGTACTGATTCACCCCCACTCTTAGTACATTACTTAGTAGTTATACCCAAAAATTGGTATCAGATCTTTGGTACTCTTAAGGAAAGATTAAAAACTTGAGTAAAAGGTCCAGGGGTGAGAACTGTGGAGAGAGGAAAAAATCTTGAGCAAGTAATTGAAAAATTAAGGAAATCTCTTACAATAAGAAAACAATTGGCTGCAAGGTTAAGAGATACACAAGACTATTTTGATGAACTATCTAAAGGAAGAATGTCTGATGAAGCACAAGAAGCCCTAGAGGAGGCCATGAAAGAGAATATAAAATTGACAAAAGAACTATCAATTATGAAAAAGGAATTTGAAGGACAATTTGTGGCTATGTGTAAATACCTTGAGCAGAAGAGAATTACAGAAGATGCAAAGAAAGAACTTGAAGAAATAATGAGAGAAAAGGAAAAGGAATGATACCACATCAACAGAGAGATTTCTATAATGCATGAATAGTTAAGTGATCTAGTTGAAGAAAATGAAGAAATCACTATCAAAAATGAAACTGTGAGAGAAGTAAATGAAAACCTTAGAGATGAAAATAAAATGCTGAAGAATGAGTTGAAGCAAGCACAAGAAAAAAAAAAAAAAAAAAAGATGCACATGAACATATTAAGAAATGACATTATAGTACCCTAAAGTTTCTTGAACAACTTAATCAGCAGATGAGACCTCATGACACATCTAGATTAGGATACACTGGAAGGAGTACACATGAAAATAGAGAATCATCAAAGTCCAAGGAGAAACAAGATGAACCCAAGTCACCTACCATCATTCAAGAAAGGAAAGAATAAAATCATACATGCTACAACTGTGGAAATCTAGGCCACACATCAAATGTTTTCAGATACCAACCGGTAAGTCACAAAACTTAACCTTTTAATGGTTATTGCTATAAATATAATCAATATGGACATAGAGAAAATGATATGGAGAAATATTTGAGGGATATTGATAAAAATACAATAAATATGGACACAAATCCATTGAGTGTAGGCCAACAGTGAATAATTATGGATCACCCAAGCCAACGATGAATACTTATAGAATTAAGCATCAATCTGGTGTGATTTGTGCAAACTATGGAAACATGGACATATAGAAGAAAACTATAGAAGAATGAATTTGAGAAACCATCATGGACCTTGGAGGTCAACTGGCATGATTTTCTATGCATGTAATAGAATGGGTCATCTAGCTAGAGATTGCAAAAATATTCCAATAAATTGGTCACCACTAAATGAAGAGAAGATAAATGTAAATGTTGAACAAGTTAAAAGTGATATGAATAAAATTTGGGTTAAGAAGGAAGGAGGATTAAGTTCATCTGAGTTGGGATCTCAACCATTTAGTGTTGAGAGTTTACCTTCCAACTAGGTCAAGAAATTGACTTAAAGGAGAAGAAAACAAATGTTATATGAACTGGTTCTCCTAATTATCTCTAAGGAATCCAAATTTGCATAATAGGAATGTGAGGTGATGTCACTGTATCTATATTTAATGATATTATGAAAAAGTTACAACCATTGTGAAATACTACTATTTGAATCATACCAAACGGTAAATTCATGCATTGAATGAATGAATGATAAGATGGTTAACATCTAAAATAGGTAATGGTAACTTGAATGAATGATAAACTAAGTGAAATTATAAATAAATGAATTGAGATCATTTGAACACTTTTTATTTCATGAAGAATTGTTTATGAGGTAAGTGTGAACTGATTTTGAGTGATGGTTTAGTTGAATCTGAAGAGTGAAAAAGTGCAAAACCCTACGCAAACAGAGCAAGTGTTTGAAACAAATATTTTGATCGATTGAGGCTGAGTTTGTGATTTTAGTTGTTAAGGAGAGTTTAACATGACACAAATGATCGATACTCCTACCCTAATTGCACATATTGAGGATCCACGACCGTAATTCAGGTTACATCCAATGAAGGCGGCTGAGGTTGATGAAGCTGGAGCATTGTCATCAATCCCACCTAAATCTCTCTTGGTAGAGGACATATGTTGTTTTATTCATTATAAGATGGAGGAACTTGGAGAATATGGTATCATTGAAGGATATTTTAAGTTGTGTGAAGTTGGAAGTTTGAAAAATGAATATGCATATCTGATGAATAATGATATTCTGAATGCACTTGATTTCCCTACACATTTCCATGATGAATGGAAAAGATATGTACTAATTAGATTTCATGATCAATTCCTATGTTTGGATGAGAATCATAAGATCACCGGTGAAGTAATTAGAAGAGTTATATGTTTTAGTACAACTGTTGAGTCACCAAACCTAAGACAAATTTCTAGAGATGAAGTTGCAAAACTGGCAAAATCATAGAGAGACCATAGATCCATGACTGTGAAGGACATACCTGATAATGTTGTGAGATTTGTAGTTATGGTTATTGGTTACAAAGTCTACCAGTCAAGAAGATACAACAATATTCCCCATGGAGCAATCCATGCTGCATACAAAATGGTGAGTGAGAATGTATCTTACAACCTGTGTGATTTTCTAGCTGATCAGATGATTTTTAATAGGGAGAAGATTTCAAATGATAAGAAGAATTCATTCAAGTATGGGTCATTACTTGTCTGTATTTTCTTTTATTTTCAAAAATATTTCCCTAGAAAAGGCAATGTTGAATGGAAAGAAGATAAACCTGTGGTAGCACAGATCTCAGATTATGTTAAGGAACTAGGAGATCAACTTGACAATCATATGTGGGGATATTTCAAAAGTCTTCAAACTACTATGCATAAGAAATGGAGAATACCACCTTGTATAGTTCAGAAGTATAAGTATGATATATGTTTCTTAGTTGACTGAAACACTTGTATACTTCAACCTATTGTACTCATAACAGTCTAGATCCCTACAATGGGTTATGAGATTTATGAAGAAGAGATAGATAGATATGCAGTGGTGCTACTGAGTAAGCCCATAGATGACACTGAGAAAAGGTTCGAAACATTCTAAGAAGCAAGCTCTATAATTAAGATTGAACTCAAGAAGCATATAATAGAAAGAAAAATAAGAAGAATGTTAACAAAGTTAGAAGCTAATTTCAGAGGAGAAAGATCTACTTCACATGTAGCACAAGAAACCCCTACAATATCATCTGCACAACCAGTAGAGGCCACCACAACATAATGTAAGAAAACTTACAAGATAAAGGGAAAGAAACAAGCAAAGAAGACTCCTATGATAACCACATCATCGATTCTTACTAGGAGAACACCAGCTAGAGAAGCCAAAGACACAGAGTCTGTATCTACCAAGGGTAAATCTACAAAGGATGATGATGAGGACACCCCTTCAGACAAGGAAGTGAAATAAGTAAAGAAAAAAGGTATAACCTCTACATGAATTTCTATAAATGAATTTATACATAACATTGAGGTTCCTGGAGGATTAAGTGGATGTTCTAGGCAATATGAATTATGTCATAATGATGAAATTAAGAGAACAATTGAAGATGAAATCATTAAGAGCATGAGAAATTTTAATAGAAGCCCTACTAAACTTAGAGGTCATATTTATGAAAGTTTTTTTGATATAATTAATGGGAGATGAAAGACAACCTTAAGTATTGATAATGAAGTAAGAGAGAAGGAACTGATGGAATGCAATATTGGATTAGATGTTAGTGAGATTAAGTAATTTATTGAGCTACATAAGTATAAATTCCCTATCAAGAGAAGAGTTACTAGAATTATGTTTGGGGAAATACAAGGTCTACATGAAAAGACAATTAAGATTTGGAAGTACATTGAAAGATCCGAGAAGCTTAAGAAGAAGGCGATGTAGAAGAAGAAGGTGAGGAACCCAAGCATTCTGATGAGGAAACAAAAGAGGAATCAGATCAAGATGAGGTATAAATTCTTGAACCACCAGAGGTAAGTGAGGAATTTCTTAAGGCCATTACTAAATAGGTAGAAGAGATAGAGAAACAAGAAGAACATAAATCTAAGGAAGTAAAGAAAGATGAGGTAGTGATTGAGGAAATAACCGATAGTGATTGAGGAAATAACTGATGAGGAGATAGAGAAATAATTAAGAGTAACACTTACCCCTCCCGTGACACATTTAGCTATGCTATTGGTAACTCCTACCAATGTTTAGACTACAACAACATAAGAGAAACTGGTAAAGAGAAATTTGGAGCTTGGTGAGACAGAGAAGAAGAGGATAAGAGTTAGCATATAAATGCCCATAATTTATAAGGAAGAGGAACCTATTGTGTTGGAATTGGTTTTTGATGATGTTGTTGGAATTCATGTTTTGTCACTAATGTCAACATATGTTTCTATGGAGGCATAACCGACTAGTTATTACTATTGCTTGATGACTGAAAAAAGTGTACAGGTATTGTACGGTTGATTCAGAACAAGTGAAGCCGGTGATGTGTACAGGGATATGTTTTGATATTATTCCTAAGGTTGCACGGCTTAATATTGTCTAATAGATGAGTTATAAATGTTTTAGTTAAGACTGGGTATTGGACTATGATAGTGATCTTTGATAGAGTTAGTCTCTGTGTTTTGAGTATAACTTAGGAGCGATGTAGATTTAGGTTATGTGAGATTAAAGGATGGTGGAAGACATGTTAAGGAATGATTTTTTTGATTCTTGGGTTTCAAGACTCTTGGTGATGTCAGCTATGGCGTGTGTTCTAGAGAAGACCTATTTGGGGCTGACTTCTGAGATGTAGCATGTATTATGGATTCCGAGCATGGATTATAGACCTTGAATTATATTTGATGAATTGTAGTTGATGTTTATTTGTTATAGGTACCATGTGTATCTTAGAAAGGGGTTAAATAATTATTTTTTTATATTGCCAAAAGCCAAATTTTCTCACCTAATTAATTATTGTAATAAGGTATATATGAGAGATTTTTTCTTGTTTGCAAGGATGTATGCGAAGTGGAAAATGTGATTGTGGAAGAGAGAGAAAAGTGTGGAAGCTGCAAGCTTGTTTGTGTGAAGTTTTTTGGATGTAGAGAAGAGGTTGTGATTATGTTACTTCATTGGAACTGACCAAGAAAAGACAGTTTCTATCACATAGTTCACTGGATTGTATATTTTCTATATACACTTGTATTTTAGACTGTAAGTCCTAAGAGTGGATTTAACATTCTTTAGGTAGTGTGCCTGGGAAGTGAGCCCGCTGTTACTCTTGACTCCTAACAGGGTCTTTCCTTTAACATGGACTATGTACTGTAATGCATCAATAAGCTCATAATAGGGCTAAATATTTTAATAGGGATACTATACTCTTAGTACATCATTTGTGGGTGCTAATTCCCACCGGGGTTGTACCTTTAATAGAGTTTCCTTGACAACAAAGGATTGTGTTATTGTGTTGGCATTTACTGTGTTATCATTTGGATTAAAAATTTTGTTTATAAAGTTTAATGTTTAATAATCTATCTCACAATTGATTCACCCCCCATCTCAGTTGTGTTGGTGGACTATTATTACTATCAATTGGTATCAGAGCTACTGGTCCTTAGAGAGAAAGCTTAATAGCTTAAGGTGATCCTGAAGATAGCATTCTATAGGAAGGATATTCTGAAGTTTGATCCTAAAAACTTTGACAGTTGGAAGAACAAGATGAGAACATATTTTCTATGCTTGGGAATCGACTACTGGATGATTACAAAGAATGATGTACAAATGAAGGATGAGGATGAACTAGATAAGGATACTATTGAAGAAAAGAAGATATTTTCATATAACATGGTTGCAAGGAAAGCACTGATTAGTGTGCTCTCTGAAGGTGATTTCACAGAGGTTAAAGATTTGGATTCTGCACATGACATTTGGACAATATTGGAAACACTATATGAAGGAGACAATTTTACTAAGCAGGAAAAGTTACAGACATGGGAGACAAGGATGGAAAATATATAAATGAAAGATGATGAAAATATTAGAGCATATGTATAGATAGTTACAGAGGTTGTTATTGGGATCAAAAACTCTGGAGGCACATACAATGAGGTAGAAGTGATTGCAAAAATTATTAGTGTGTGTGTGAATTAGTGCACTTGTTATCTGTGACATGACACTTCAATAGATCATTGTATTAGTGTAAAAGAATAAAAAGAAAGGGCTTCAAACTAAACACTAAAACTGATCTATTGCTTCCTATCTAGGAGGAGTTTGAAGAGTTCCATAATCATGCCCTCATATTATGCACAAATCCGTGACATATACAACCTAAGAATGGAAGATTTGAATCAAAACTAATCTAAATGATAAAGAAACATGCATATTAGCTCTAAATATGAAGAAAATAACAATGCATAACATTAAATCTAAGATGCAATATGGATTCAAAAGTAATCTAAACAACATAACAATGCTTTTTAACTATGAAAATTAAGGCTTATTTGAGCTCAAAACTCACTCTATTTATAGAAGAAATGGGGAGAGAGAGAGGGGACAAGGGTCATTAATGGAGGTGTAAAAACCATTAATGAGGTGTAAGAGACATTAATTCCAAAGGCATTAATGAGGCATGGTGGAAGGCATATGCATTAAATGTAAGAATTTATGAGGCATGGTGAGGGTTTAAGAAGCATGGGTGATGGTTTAGAGTCAAGCTTGAGAAAGTTGACTTTCTCAAGTGGGTTGGATTTCTAATCACATGATTACAAATGTGACATCATTAGGAAGTGGGTTAGGATGAAATTAATATTAGAATTAAGCTTAGGATGGGGGGAACATGTTGAGATGGGTTTGAACCCAGGGTTAAGGTGGTTGAGATAGGTCAGGTTAGGGTTAAGGGGAATATTAATGAAATGAATTATAATTAATATATTCATTCAAAAATAGGGAAATTAATTATTTAAGCCTTTGATTTCTTTAGATAATTAATTAGGACTATAGCCAATTAATTAGATTAATATAGGATAGAAGATAAGCTTTTGGAAGTGATTTAGATATAATTAGGATTATATTTAATTCCTTTTAAATTAATTACCTTAGCCATGTTTAATTTGAATTGATTTGAATGGTTTTGATTGGCTAAGGTGATTAATAAAATTTAGTGATTAGATCACTCAGGAGATTAAATATGATTCAAATGAATTATGTCAGCCGATTGAAGAGTTATCTGGACATAATTGGGGGTATGATCACACTTAGGGAAAATAGGGTCTAGAGCAGACGAAATTAGGGTGGTTACATTTGCCCCTCTTTGAATATATGTGCAAGCAGTGCATTTGATTCAAAGAAAGTTTTTGATGTTTGACTTCAGAAAGATTGAGAATTTTGCTCATGATCGAACAAAATGCCTGATGAGATCAGTCTCGCACTTGATTGAACTAAACTGATAGAATTGACTTTGAACTTGATCAAAAAAGGTCAATAAGAAAAGATCTTAAAGATACCAATTTTAAACTTGGTTGTTGTCCAAAGATTGATAATACTGATTCTGAACTTGGTTGTCATCCAAAAGTCAGTATGAAGCTTCCTGGAGCTTAGTAAGAATATTTTAAAATGAGGGAACACAAGATATCCATCTTATGAGAACCAAAGATTTCTATCCAACAGTTCTGACTTAGTCAAGGAAACTTTCATGCCCCTAGTTGTTTGATAACAAAGTCATTTTTGATGCTGTTTCGAGCAAAAATTTGATTAAATATAGTGTGATCATGCCCCCTCGGGAACAAAATTGAAGGAAAGAAATAAAATTCCTCTTTGGAAATGATGTATCACTTGCAAGGGTCAGTTAGGTCAAGAAAGAATGGATTAGAAGAAGCGAAGAAATGAAGGTGTGTTTAAGAGTAAACATACGGGTGCCAAGTTAATTACATGAAAATGTGAGTGATGAGATTGATAAAATGGTGTCGAACTAAGATATTTGATGAAATGTGCAATTTTGATGTCTAAAACTCTATATTTTGGAACATATTGAGCAATTCTACATTTTCAGGTGCGGTCACAAAAGTTGTTCTAGACTATGTAAAATAGCGTAGGCACCTTCGATTTGGTTCCTGATTGATCAAAAGAGAACAGAAATGGAGTTTTAGTTTCCTAGGAGGAGTTTTAGAACTCCTAAATAGCTCAAAAAGTCCAATATATATCTCAAAAATCACTTTTCTACTATTCATTTTCACTTTCATCCTTGGCAATTCAGAGAGCTCTGTAGAGAAGATGGTGGTCCCCGTGCACATGCATCATTTCGAGCTTGGTCATTGATATCAGTGTCTAGATGACTACCCACCTCCGGTAAGTACCCGAAAACCTACCTTTTAAAATTTCCAGTTTCCAGTTTGATGTATTTTTATGCAAGATATGGTCATTTTAGTCCTGTGTCACATCTGGTGTTTTGCGTCGCACCTGGTCAATCCCACGTCGTTTCTGGTCTTTGACCAAATTCCTAGGTCGTATCCAGTAATTTTGGGATAGCACCCTCCTAGGTTGTTTTTGGTTAAATTTGTTTGAATTTTGCCATTTTTTCACCCTGTCAAAACAGGGTTGCACGCGACATCCCGTGTCGCATCCTGTAAAAATAGGGTCGCATCCCAGAAATTGGGGATCACATCTAGTAAAGAGGATCACACCCCATAAAAATAGGGTCCTTTCTGGTTTTTAACATAGTTACCTTCTCATTTTGATTGGTTTTCTCTTGCTGGCCATGAAAATACTTAGCTGATAGGTTGTCTTTGTAACTTTCTTAGATAGATCACTGATTTTGTATGTTTCTATAACAACTATCTCTTTGTGTTTTTTTAATTTTTGAATAGTTCCCCTTTGAGGAGGTTTCATTCTAGAGTCCATATCCTAGCTGAGTGCTTTCTTTGTTACATTTTTTGACTGTGGCTGAGCGAGAGTTAGTGGCTCATGTCGGTCTTGCTGTATTGGGGGATTTACCCAACATTAGGATAAATCAGGGGGTTGTTGACTGTTCTTGCCGAGCGATGACATCCAGAGCACAACACCTTCCATCTCCCTACTAGAGAGATGATTATTACACCTGAGGATGTGTGGTGGATCCTGAGAGTACTTGTGATGGGTCGAGAGGTCCATTTTGATTCTACTTTGGTGACATCCATTGTAACTGCCCGATGATTCTTCCAAGATGATATTATCGATCATCGATATATGATGTGGGATTACATGTGTGATCACTATGATATTCTTCCTGTATACTTGGTCAGTTTGATCAGAGACGTCCTTATGGCTGATTAAGGTGAACATAGATTCATGGTTGGCTGGGTCAACATGTTGGAGCAGATGGTCGTGGCTAGACAAAGATTTGCATGGGGTAGCTACATATTGGCACATATGTACAAAGAGCTCCATGAGATAGTGTACCATCATACTTAGAGCATGACATTGGGTATATTAGTTCTTCAGGTCTGGGTCTGGGAGCACATCCCAATTACACAGCCAATAGTTGACAGACATTAGGCACCAAAGCAGCCCTATGTATTCATGTATGCCAGTTGGATTCAGCATCCCCATATGGGCAAGGTAGAGTACTGGCACCACGTACTAGATTATGTTATTGCAGTGATATGGTGGCCATACCTCAATTGCAAGGAGTGGGTATCAGATAGGCGGCATGTGCCATATTTCTTCCAGAGCAGGTACCTTAATGGCAGGACTAGATATGTTATTGAGAGGTTTTTAGTGACACAAGTGCTATGATAGTATGGGAAATTACAATGTCATTGTCAGGACTTGATAGTATATGAATGGATTTGTGACGAGATGCCATTATGGGGAGGACAGTTGGTATATGAGACTGCACAAAGGGCTATCGCAGAGATGGTGGCCGTGTCATGGGATCTTCGACCGAATGTAGCTGATGTAGGCTGTTCTGCAGGATAGCTTGCAGAGATGAGACATTACCCGAAGCCTTGATTCACAGATCTGTTAGAGGTGGTCCCTCAGATAGAGGACCCATTAGATTATGATCCTGTGGAGGATCATCTAGTTAGAGGCTGAGGAGGAGCCCATAGAGATAGGGGCCCTGATGGTAGAGACGATGGTAGACATGGAGGGAGGGATGGAGGTAGAGATGGAGGTAGAGATGGTAGATTTCCTCCTCCAGATGATAGAAATGATGGCAGAGATGACAAGGGCAGAGGAGCCGGTTTAGATTTGTTTCTCCCATGATGGATCTAGGGCCTTTACATATAGGGGAGTAGCAGAGACAGCAAAGGCAGCAATAGCAACCATAGGTCAGATCATAGGATAGGCCCTCAGGGAAAGATTCTGGAAGGGGTTCGGGCAGGGCCAGAGATCCCTTATCTCAGTGTGAGCAAGAGAGAGTGTAGCTTAGGGTGAGGATTACAACTTTAGAGGCTAGGCTCATGACAACATATGCTTTATTGGTAGATAGAGATGCGTAGCTTGAGCAGCTTAGAGAAGAGCGAGATACACAGTTGGAGAGACTTAGAGTTAAGAGAGATATACAGGCTTGTATTGCTGTTCAACAAGGACAGAGAGCTACCTATTATTATTCTCTTTATCATGCGGAAGTGCCAGAGGGGTAGAGAGATGTATCCTTTTCATAGTTGGCCCAACAGTCAGAGGGGGCCATGCCACCACCAGCAGTTCCATTTGTACCACCTCCTCCTCCTCCAAATCAAGGAGAGGTAGGAGTCAGACATGAGATACCTTTTTGTACCATTTTTGTGATATCATATTGTATATCTAGATCCCCGTGGGGACATTCTTTTGTATCATTGACACTTATACATGTATATCTGATTCATTTTGACACTTATACTCTGATACTCTTTGTGTAGACTTATGCCATTTTTATTGATTTGTACCATTATTTGATACATACATTTGATGTAGCTATTCTAGATTCTGACATGTTTTATGAGTTTTCTTTTCTTTGATAGATGTTGTTGCACATGTGATGTATATTTATCTTGGTCTCATGATGATTTAGATTTTTAGATGATGACATCATTTATGCATTTTGGATTTATCACTGATATAAATATATTTCAAAGGATACTTTAGATGAATATGCAAATGTATGTTTTTGGAGTTTTTCTTATGCAAGTAAAATGTATGAATGCACTTAGGATGTAGAAATAAATGTAATGCATAAATTCTTTGTTTTTGTATTTTTCTTCTGTCTTATTGTATGAATGCAAAATGTATGCTATGGAAGTGCAATGATATGAATATCAGTAATATTGAATTGATGTAATTAACTTGGATTTAGAAGAAAATTGAAATTATTTTGAGCTCAAATTACTTATGCTTTTGTTTCTTTCAAAAATGCATCATGCAATCCCTAAATGCATCTACATGCAGACTCTTTAGGACTTGTCACTGATTTGCAGATATCGTAACATTTTTATCATTATTGGGCACTTTTCAGAATGGATACCACCTGATAGTACAATCATCACTAATACCCACTGATATTATAAAAGTATGAATAATATTTTTATTGGATGAAAGGTCAAAAATAGACTTAGGCATCAAGGCATAGAAGCCAGGATAAAAAATTAGTCACCTTCCTTTTACTATATCAGAATCTGGGTAAGGTAAGATATTGGACCCGCAATGAGCTTGAAAATTCATATCCTTGGGTACATTATACTTCGTATACCTTAGTGAGAATCTTAGTTTTTAGAAAATAGACAAGGAAATGGTTTCAAACTCACTGTAGTTTACACATAACAATGATCGAGATATATGTGGCTATCCACTCATGTTGGCAGCTCTTACCATAAACATCCAAGTTAGGTGAAATTTATAGGATCCTTTGGAACAATCACCATACACAGAAAACCAAGAAAATGTTATGCCCCCTGTCCTTGTGACTCTTTGTCTTTGTGCAAATGTCATAGAGTAAATCAGAAGACATAACAACCATCAATTGCTAATCAATCAAAGAAAACTCACAACTGCTTATATGCCCCTAGTTAAAGCATCATCAGAACATAAAAAGAGTTATAATCAAAATGAGATCAAACTGTGTTTAGGTAGTATTGAGAAATACTATTGATTCATTTGTCAAGTGTAGTAGAGATTCATCAATCAAAATTTGGAATTTAAGCAATATGTATTCCATGTCTGCGTATGTTCCTGTCCCTGTTTGTAATCTAATGTAGGTCTTAGGAACACCATTTATGTTAGTGCAATGTTTGTGCTAGATAGGTGGTTTGGGAAAAGATACATCCTCATTTCGTGAAAAGGCCATTTTGGTGCAAGTATCAAAAAGCATTGTGTCACAAGACAAACCATCCTATGCCAACCCAGCAGCCACTACCTAACATGCTAGCAAAAGATGCCCCCAGGGTAGAATGACTTGTTCCCTAAGACATAAATGTAGACAAATCCCAAGCAAGGATAGGATATTCGTAAGGAAACAAAGTCAACTCTTAGCACTGGTGTAATCATGAAGGCCTAGTATCAGCAATGTATTGATAGATAGAGTGCATAATACAAGTGACGCCTGATTGCCAAGTTTTCACCACTTGGCAAAATTTTTTATTCTTTTTGCTACCAGGATGCCTGTTTTACCATGTTTTCATCAAGGCACTTTTCTCTTTTTCAAATTTTTTGCTATTTTTGCTTTTTTGAATGTTTTTGTAGTATTAAGGTGCCTTTTTTCTAGGTTTTCACCAAGGATACCTTTTCTTCAGGACTTTTTCCACTATTTTTGGATTTTTTCAGGATCAATTGTCTGATGTTTTTGGTATTTTCTGAGTTTTTCACTGTACAGGCTCTGTTAGCCAGACATCTAGCGTAAAAATACTTCAAATGTAGAGTATTAATAGGATTTGGAAGGACATCTCCCTCAGGTGTAGCTAGTTGATATGCTCCAGTCCCAAAAGTAGCAGTGATAACATAAGGTCCCAACCAGTTAGGTTCAAACTTTCCCTTCTATTCTTTGTTAGGCTGGTTCTTAGGATTCTCTTTTAGAACAAGATCCCCCACCTAAAATTGCTGTGGTTTGATCTTTTTATTGTATCCTTTGGAAATTCATGCTTGGTACACCTTAAAATGATCAAACGCCTATTGCCTACGCTGATCAAGTAATTACAGTACATTCACCCTATGGATGCGATATTGCTCATCAACAACAAGACCTTGTAAAGATATGCGCAAATATGGGATTTCAACTTCAATAGGTACTACTGCTTCAACACCATAGACTAGAGAAAATAGCATGGCTCTATTTGGTGTTATGATGCTTGTTCTATAGGCCCATAGTGCCGGATTTAGTTGTAAATGCAAGTCTTTGCCAGACTTACTCATAGTTATGTGTAGGATCTTGAGAATATTCTTGTTAGATGCCTCGGCCTATCCATTAACTTGAGGATAATAGATTGAGGAGAAATGTTGAGTGATGTGGAACTGTGAGCAAAGGTCATCAATGTCTTGGTTTTTAAATTGGCCCCCATTATCTATTAATATTGATGAGGGTATCCCATATCGACAAATAATGTAGTTCAATATGAACATAGCCACCTGTTTACCAGTGGCTTTGATTAGCGGCATGACTTTGACCCACTTCGTGAAATACTCACTGGCCGTAATGATGAACTTTGTGTCCACTTGAAGAATTAGGATATATTTTTCCAACCAAGTTAAAGACCCATTGCTGAAATGGCCAATGTGTTATGAAAGGGATGAGTTCTCTGGCATGAGCATGGATGAGATTTCCATGTGTTTGGCATTTATGACATGTTTTGGAAAATTGAATAGCATATTTTTCCATTGTAGGCCAGTAATAGCCTACTCTGAGCAGTTTCTTTGCTAGTGAAAAGTCGTTTGAATGTGATCCACATACACCTTCGTGGACTTCTTTTAATGCACGATCTGACTCTTCATGTTCTAAAAATCTAATAAGTGTACCATTGAGACTTCATATCTATAAGTTATTAGTTATGAGGACATAACACGATTCTGTCCTAATTAAGGATCCTTTTTTGTTCCTAGATAGAACATTGGGAATGGTTTGGTCAGTTAGGTAAGCAATGGTATTAACATATCAAGATTGGTTTGGGGTGTTTAAAGCATAGATTACTTGGTATTCAGGGGTATCAAAGGATGGATTGGATAATTCTTCCACCAAGAAGTCATAGTTGAATTGATGTTCCTCCAGTTGTAAAATGGATGCTAGTGTAGCCATAGCATCTGCATCTTTATTCTCTGTTCTGGGTATCTGCTAGAACGTGATGAAGATAAAGTACTTCTTTAGGTCATCTACCAGTTATTTGTAGGGCATCAACTTCTCATCTTCCATCTGATAATCTCCATTGACTTGATTGATAACAAGTTGGGAGTCACCATACACATGTAACTCTATAATTTTCCACTCCATAGCAAGTTTAAGACTGTTTACCAATGCCTCATATTCAGAAATTTTATTTATGCATGGTAACATCAATTTATAGGATTTGGGTATCATGTAGCCTTTAGGAGTTATGAATAGAACACTTTCTCCAGAGCCTTGTTGCATGAAGGAACCATAAAAGTACATCTTCCATGGATACTTAGTTAGATGCATAATTGTTTCATCAGGGAACTCAATTCTTAAAGGTTCATCATCTTGGAGTTGTGAATCAGCTAATTAATCTGCGAGGACTTTCCCTTTAATAGCCCCCCTGTCCACATATTCAATGTCAAATTCGCTCAGAATAAGGACCCACTTTTCTAGACATCCTGTTAACACTGTCTTGCTTAGGAGGTACTTTAAAGGATCTATCTTTGCAATGAGCCTTACTGTATGTGATAGCATGTAATGCAACAATTTTTGAGATGCAGAGACAACTGCTAAGCATGCTTTCTCAATAATGCTATAATTGAGCTCATAGGAGACTAGTATTCTACTGACATAGTAGATTGCTCTTTCTTTCTTAGTTTTATCCTCTTATGCCAGTAATACTCCTAATGATGTGGCAGTAGCTGAAATATACAAGAGTAATGGCTTTCCATGGATGGATGCCATAAGAATAGGAGGAATAGACATGTACTCTTTTAATTTTCTAAAGTTGGATTCACAATGTTCATCCCATTTGAAGGTGACATCTTTATGTAGTAATTTGGTAAAGGGTTGTGCTCTGTCGGCAAGTTGGGACATGAACCTCCTGATTGACTGGATTATCCCTTGTAATGTCCTCATTTGACTAGTGTTGCATGGAGGAGTCATTTCTAGTATAGCTTTGACTTTTCCATGGTCTACCTCAATTCCTTTTGCTGAGACAATAAATCCTAGGAGCTTTCCTGATTGGACCCCAAAGGCACATTTCTTTGGATTTTGCCTGAGTTGAAATTGCTCCATATGATCCAATATCTTTCTTAAGTCATCAATATGTGTAGTCCGTTCTTTGGATTTAGCTAAGGTATCATCCATGTAATCCTCCATGTTTTTATGCATCATATCATGGAATATAGTGGTCATTTCCCTTTGATATGTAGCACCTTCATTCTTTAACCCAAATAGCATAACATTCCAACAAAAGGTTCCCCATGCACATGTAAATGCGGTCTTCTCTTGATCTTCAGGAGCAATTTTAATCTGATTATAGCCTGAGAAACCATCCATTAATGAATACATTTGGTAGCCTACTATGATGTCTATGATCATATCAATATTAGGTAGTGGGAAGTCATCCTTAGGACATGCCTTGTTTAAGTCTCTAAAGTCTGTACAGATCCAAATAGATTTATCTGATTTAGATAATGGGACCACACTAGAAATCCATCCTGCATAAGCGATGACTCTAATGAATCTAGCTTTCAATAATTTCTCTAGCTCTACTTTTACTAGTAATGCAACATGAGGATGCATTTTTTTGAGTTTTTGTTTCATGGGTTTAATCCCAGGAGCTATAGATAAATGGTGCATTATTAATTCAGGATCTAGTCCAGGCATATCTGTGTAATACCATGCAAAGTTGATCATTTTCTCTTTCAGGAACTCAGTGAACTGTGTCTTCTCCTAATCTGACAAAGATTGTGCTAAATGAACTATTTGAGGATCTTTAGTTGTGCCCAAGTTAACTGGTTGTGTTGGTTCTATCAGAACTAAAGACCTTTCTTGAAAGTGCTTGGGGAGGATATCAAGAATCTCATCCTTTGGCGCCTATGAGATGTTTTCACCATTAGATACATCTTTTGTTTTTACTATTTTAGAATCTAACATTGCCACAATGTGATTTTCACCGTCAGTTATTTTCTTCTTTTTATTTTTCAATTTTTGACTGAGAAACTTGATATCCTCCCGTGACATGTCCACGCTCCTTGCATTGGTGGAAGAAGGGTAAGGTTCACAAGCGTTTAGATAGAAAGCCAAGGTGTAGTCATTAGGGAAGTCGAGGATAGGAGTAGGACTTGTATTATTCCAATCGATTAGGTTTGGGTTTATCAAAGACAAGGAGTGAATGATGAGGAAGGTTTTCCATAGGATCTTGGTGATACCAGAATTTCTATCAATGACGGGGTCATGTCCAACTTGTATTCTCCCATACCCATTTCTTCAAGTTTTAAGGTCTTTCCAAATATTTTCATAACCATGTCTTTGGTAGTCTCAGGAACAACCTCATCCATAGCTTCCTTTTTATACATGACCATACTACCTGCCTTAATATTATTGCAAGTATAATTAGCATCTGCAGGAATTATCACTTCCACCCCATTATGTGGGAACTTGATACACTAGTGGAAGGTAGATGACACAGCTTGCATTTTGTGGGTCCAAGGTCTCCCTAATAGTATGTTGTAAGCCAAGGGTAGATCCAGAACTTGACATATGACATTCCTTTCAACCGACCCAACTCTAATGGAGAGAACAATAAGACCTTTAGAGGATTTTTCTTCCTCATCATAAGCTTTGATAGTGATTTTGCTTCTAGAGTCAATGGTCTATTCTGAGAGACCTAGTTTCTTAATTAGATTAAGGGTACAAATATTTAACCTTGCACCTCCATCTATCAATACACATCTAACTCAAGAATTATGAATAAGGAATTCAATATGAAGGGGTTGATTATGTGGATGTGTCAATGATTTATCATCTTCCTCTAAAAAAGAGAGGTAATGTGGCATTGAGATGTGATTAACTATTGCTTGGAATTTGTCCACATCAAGGTCCTTTGGGACATTTGTGGCATGTAGGGCTTGTTCAAGAATTTCCCTATGCACCGAGGAGATTTTAAGAAACTCAAAAATGGAAATTTTAGCAGAGGTTCATTATAACTGATCCACCAAGTTATACTTTGCTGTAGGAATAGTCACTGTTTGTTTGGCTATTGTCGGTTTAGAGAGAGTAACAATAGGTACCTTGGAAGTTGTTACTAGTTTTGATGAGGAATTGGGTCCTTTGATCATGACTTGTGCTTGAATTTGGGTTACCACATTGGATTGTGAAGATATGTTTGGAACACCTTTGATAGTGACCACATTAATTGACTTAGCTTTAATGTCTAGCATGTTGATCACATTATCATTTTTAGAGTAGGCGTAGTTCACTTCATTTCTTTTTCCTTTAGATGCTTCCCCTTTCTCGTAGTTAGGGAATGGCTTGTTAAATGTTGTGTGATCTTCGTTAGTGGTGTGTCCTTCCACTTTGATCTCACCTCATTCAATAAGGTCTTGGATAACATGTTTGAGTTTAAGATAATTGTTAGTCTTGTGTCCTTTATTCTTGTGAAAAAAACAATATGAATTGTCATTCCACCACCTTGGTTTGACTTTCAGTTCCCATGGTTTGGAATCTAGGATTGTGAGAACTTTGTTGTCTAACAGTGTCTTTAAAACAATCTCAAAAGGTTCTCCCAAAGGAGTGAACGTTCTTTGAGATTTTGAAGTCCATGGCCAACCTCTGTTATTCTCGTTGTTTTCTTTAGGTACGAAGGTTGTTACCTTGGCATCTTTACTTTCTTGCATGCTATTTGTTAGGTTGAACACCTTGGGTTTAGGGTTAATATTGGATGCATCTACCACTCCATTGTTGACAAAGTTTTTTGTTTTACTTCCACCACTTAGGTTTTTTTGGGGGGTTGGTAGATTTATTTTCACTTTAAAGAGTGATTTCTCCCTTTTTAACCATGACTTATTTGATATGGATTACATTCTTGATCATCCTTGATATTTAGGATTCTCTGTGCCAACATGTAATAATCTTTCATAGGACCATTGTTCCAGTTCGGTCTCTTATGTTTCATCACTCCCTTTGTCAGAAACTGGACTATCGCTTGAAGTAGGGTTTTCAAATTTTTTATTGAAGCCTAGTCCTATTTTATCTTTAGCATCCCTAAATTCCATGTGTAGAGGTTCAATAAGTCCCTTTCCTTTGTTTCCTAAAGGTCCTTTTCCTTTATATCCCATTTTTTTGAGTAGATCATATCCTTTTCCATACTTCTCCGGGGATATTTCCACATGTTTTACCTTAGCTTCCTTTGGTTCTCCCTTGTAAATCCAGGCCAAGACTACATGTTCTTCTGTGTTATCTATAGAGGTGGATGCCTTAACCATGCTAGTTGCTTTATGGATTTCTGGCATTCAAGATGCAATAGGTGTGAATGATGAGGAAGGTTTTCCATAGGATCTTGGTGATACTGGAAGTTCTATCAATGACGGGGTCATGTCCAACTTGTATTCTCCCATACCCGTTTCTTCAAGTTTTAAGGTCTTTCCAAATATTTTCATAACCATGTCTTTGGTAGTCTCAGGAACAACCTCATCCATAGCTTCCTTGTTATACATGACCATACTACCTGCCTTAATATTATTGCAAGTATAATTAGCATCTGCAGGAATTATCACTTCCACCCCATTATGTGGGAACTTGATACACTGGTGGAAGGTAGATGACACAACTTGCATTTCATGGGTCCAAGGTCTCCCTAACAGTATGTTGTAAGCCAAGGGTAGATCTAGAACTTGACATATGACACTCCTTTCAACTGACCCAACTCTGATGGAGAGAACAATAAGACCTTTAGAGGATCTTTCTTCCTCATCATAAGCTTTGATAGTGATTTTTCTTCTAGAGTCAATGGTCAGTTCTGAGAGACCTAGTTTCTTAATTAGATTAAGGGTACAAATATTTAACCCTGCACCTCCATCTATCAATACATGTCTAACACGGGATTATGAATAAGGACTTCAATATGAAGGGGTTGATTATCTGGATGTGTCAATGATTTATCATCTTTCTCTAAAAAAGAGAGGTAATGTGGCGGTGAGATGTGATTAACCATTGCTTGGAATTTGTCCACATCAAGGTCCTTTGGTACATTTGTGGCATGTAGGGCTTGTTCAAGAATTTTCCTACGCACCCAGGAGATTATAAGAAACTCAAAAATGGGAATTTTAGCAGAGGTTCGTTGTAACTGATCCACCAAGTTATACTTTTCTGCAAGAATAGTCACTATTTGTTTGGCTATTGTCAGTTTGGAGATAGTAACAATAGGTACCTTGGAAGTTGTTACCAGTTTTGATGAGGAATTGGGTCCTTTGATTGTGACTTGTGCTTGAATTTGGGTTACTACATTGGATTGTGAAGATATGTTTGGAACACCTTTGATAGTGACCACATTAATTGATTCAGCTTTAATGTCTAGCATGTTGATCACATTATCATTTTTAGAGTAGGCGTAGTTCACTTCATTTCTTTTTCCTTTAGATGCTTCCCCTTTCTCGTAGTTAGGGAATGACTTGTTAAATGTTGTATGATCTTCGTTAGTGGTGTGTCCTTCCACTTTGATCTCACCTCAATCAATAAGGTCTTGGATACCATGTTTGAGTTTAAGATAATTGTTAGTCTTGTGTCCTTTGTTCTTGTGAAAAACACAATATGAATTGTCATTACACCACCTTGGTTTGACTTCCGGTTCCCATGGTTTGGAACCTGGGATTGTGAGAACTTTATTGTCTAACAGTGTCTTTAAAACAATCTCAAGAGGCTCTCCCAAAGGAGTGAACATTCTTTGAGGTTTGGAAGTCCATGGCTGACCTCTGTTATTCTCATTATTTTCATTAGGTACAAAAATTGTTACCTTGGCATCTTTACTTTCTTGCATGCTATTTGTTAGGTTGAACACCTTGGGTTTAGGGTTAATATTGGATGCATCTACCACTCCAATGTTGACAAAATTTTTGTTTTACTTCCACTACTTAGGTTTTTTTGGGGGGTTGGTAGATTTATTTTCACTTTAAAGAGTGATTTATCCCTTTTTGACCATGACTTCTTTGATATAGATTACATTCTTGATCATCCTATCAAAACTAGGGGAGTCTTTCATTTGCAATGTGTAGTTCAACTCAGGTACCAAGTTATTAACAAAGATTTCCATTTTCTCAGATTCAGGAATAGCTCTTGAATATTGTGAAAATATTTTCCTCCACCTTTGTAGAAAGTGTGTAAAGGATTTGCCAGTCTTTTGTTTAGTGTTACATAGATCCATTATAGTCACATCATGATGTATATTATAGGAGTAATGTTGGATAAATCATTGAATTAACTCCTCAATTTTTTTAACCTTAGGTGTAATCTTTAAGAACCACTCCATGGCGTTACCTCCTAGGCTTCCTGGAAAGAGCCTCATGAGGTATATAGGTTCATGCATGTATTCTATGCTTAGAGCATAGAATTCTCTCACATGGTCATGTGGGTCAATCTCTCCCATATATTTGTCATATTTTGGTCTTGCCATGTTGGGAGGAAACAGAACCATATTAATACTCTTATCAAAAGGAAATGGACAAATGGAGTCCAAAGAGTATTTTGTCTTGGGTTTAGCCTTCTCCTGTTTGAGAGTTGCAAGCTCAGTTTGCATCAAGGTCAATTGTTTGGTGAGAATAGATATAGGAGTCGACACCTCCTTTTCTTTTAGTTCTTCAACATCATAATCCTTAGGTAATTTTACGCTAGTGGGTGCTAGATGGAGAAAGTATTTCTCTTTATCTTCGCTAATCATCTTTTCCAATGTCTTTTGAAATTTATTTCTCTATTTGAGTTTATTGTATTCTTCTTCAGTGATGTCTTCCTCACTACCCAAATCAAACAAAGGACGGTCAAAGTGTGGTTCTTCTTCCTCATCGCTATCTTCATTTTTTTGGTTTTTATCATTGTCGTATTCCTCAAAAGCCTTACTCCATTCATGAGTGGGTATTTCCATTTCTAGAGAGTCTAAATCAAATAGGAAACCATGAGATGTTTCTCCTCACTGAAAGTGTAGTGATCTTGGAGGTACTTCCAATTCCTTAGAAGTGTACTTGTTGCATCTTGTGTTAAACATGCTTTTGTATCTCAACTTTATCAAAGTGTCCCAATAGTTTCAAGTAGAGTCTCAAATCGTTCAAGTGAGTGTGTCTAGGTAGAGGTGTCATTTGTGTTTTAGTGGAAGTAAATGATTCCAGCATCAAAGGGTTAGAATTCCCTAATAGTGAGCTGGGAATCAAATTGTTTTAAAAAGTGAATAGACCACATGTATTGAGACTGATTGCAAGAAACTGATAGGACATGCAAGGTAGACGTTTGAAAAAGTGTTTTGACACAGTAACAAGGAGACCAAAAAAAAGCAACAGGGACAGACTAATGAGCCAAAAGGGTATCCAAATAAATTGGCTTTCTCTAAGAGACAACTATGCAAGTGCCCACTTTCCTAGATGTGACACTCTGTATGTGAGTTTTTGTAGAACTAGATGCAAGCCTAAGCATACATGATGCGACCTTTCCCCCTAAAAATGATGCAAGATTTACCAGATGCAATCTAGCATACTGCATGTGAGTTTGCACACCAGATGCGAGCCAAGATTGACCAAAAATGACTGTATGCTTTTTTGGATATTTGGTGTTTGATTTGTCTTGAAGTTTGTGCAAATTTTTATGATAATAGGTTGTTTTTGAGTCTTTCCAGTGAGTGAAAATAACAGTATAAAACCAAAGGACTGATTTTTATTTTTTGTTTGGATGATTTATCTTGTTAGTGAACTTTCAGATACTTCAAGTAGATTTGCATTGTTAGGGGTGAACAGACACATTCTTACGTACTATTTTCTAGGTAGAGGATGAAAATTCTTGCTCATTGACTTAGGTACACACTCAAATGCTAATCAGAATATGGTAATCACCAAGCATGAAATGGCTCCAGTCATGATGTCATATTATTCAACTCCAAATGCAAGTGAGGGCACGATATGACGAGTGCCTTGGGGAAATTAAATTTTTCCTTGCACAAGGATTATCACCCTTTTGGAGATGAACTAGGTATTTTAGACTACAAAGCTTGTTGTTAATGATGAGGCAATCCATTTGAAACCATCTTCCATAGAATTGCACAAGGAAAAATTGAGGCGTATAGCTCTATGAGTACTCAAGTAGGTGTAGTCTCGCAAGCAAGATTCAAGCGGCTACGCTCTACACATACCCAATCATGTTCAAGGAATGATATTAAAATTCTGAGAACAAAACTGATTCCGTCTTCCGAGGCTTTGGCCTCTGAGGAAGTAATTATTTATAGTGAGTTGGAAGGGTTGGCGTAAAACCTGTCCTCACTTGGGTCATTCCTAGGAGATTTTTTCCTCAACCGGTAGGCCCTCTACTATTTAATAAACATACAAAGGATTGACAAGTGTAGGATTTCTAGATTTTTGATTCTTCGAAATAAGAAGAGCATACTTTCCTAGTCCATGTCGTTTTCTCCCAAAACACTTCAATCAAATGTTTATTCCTTCAAGCTATTTGAGCTCAATTTAGATATTCCTAATTTATGAAAACATAGTACGTGAAAGAAAAGTTTGATTGTTTAGTTTTCTCCAAATTTAGGTGATTTTCTTGTTCAATTACTATTTTCTAAAACTTAGACAATGAAGTTGTTCAGTTATCCCACAAAATTTTAATGCTTTGTGTTGTTCAATTACTTTGCCAAAATGAAGTTAAATAGTGAGTTTGTTTGCCTTGTTCAATTACCCCAAATGCCTTTCAAATCATAAATTGGATTTTGTGTTTATCATTTTCCTTAAAAGGAAAAGAGCATATTTCTCTGGTCAATTTAGTACAAGATTGGAAAATGTCTTTAGTTTTGAAAGCATAACAAAAATAGAAGTCAAAATGGGGGGATTGGCAACCTATAAAACCACAAGTTAGTATTCTTTTTCCAACTTCTTTGAACAAGAGAGTCTCTGACAGAGATCTGCAAACACAAGTTAGGCTGTGAAAAGATCAAAGACAACAAACACGCAAATGTTAATGGTTAGATTTTTTAATTTTAAATAATAGAAACCATATGCCACCCTAAATTTACCAGATGCGATCAGGTATCCTGGATGCGATGAAATGCATACCAGATGTGAGCCTTTACAAGAAACAACCTAGGGTATCTAGGATACGAGAGCCTAGATTCTGCAATGCGAGGGCGTATCCTAGATGCGAGCCTTTATCACCAAAAATGAGCCTATACCTGAAACATGTGAAGACAAATTAGTGAAAAATGGATGCAAAATGAGGCAAAGTCAAAAAGCGTGCCCCACGGTGGGCACCAGAAATGTGTGTGTGAATTAGTGCACCTATTATCTACAACACGACACTTCAATAGATCATTGTATTAGTGTAAAAGCATAAAATTAAAGGGTTTCAAAATAAACACTAAAACCAATCTATTGCTTCCTATCTAGGAGGAGTTTGAAGAATGTCATAATCATGCCCTCATATTATGCACAAATCAGTGACATATACAACCTAAGAATGGAAGATTTGAGTCAAAAATAATCTAAATGATAAATAAACATGCATATTAGCTCTAAATATGAAGATAATAACAATGCATAACATTAAATCTAAGATGCAATATGGATTCACAAGTAATCTAAACAACATAACAATGCTTTTTAACTATGAAAATTAAGGCTTATTTGAGCTCAAAAAATCACTCTATTTATAGAAGAAATGAGGAGAGAGAGAGGGGACAAGGGTCATTAATGGAGGTGTAAAAACCATTAATGAGGTGTAAGAGACATTAATGCCAAAGACATTAATGAGGCATGGTGGAATGCATATGCATTAAATGCAAGCATTTAAGAGGCATGGTGAGGGTTTAAGAAGCATGGGTGAGGGTTTAGAGTCAAGCTTGAGAAAGTTGACTTTCTCAAGTGGGTTAGATTCCTAATCACTAGATTAGGAATGTGACATCATTAGGAAGTGGGTTAGGATGAAATTAAGATTAGAATTAATTTTAGCATGGGGGGAATAGGTTGAGATGGGTTTGAACCTAGGGTAAAGGTGGTTGAGATAGGTTAGGTTAGGGTTTAGGGGAATATTAATGAAATGAATTATAATTAATATATTCATTCAAAAATAGGGAAATTAATTATTTAAGCCTTTGATTGCTTTAGATAATTAATTAGGACTATAGCCAATTAATTAGATTAATTTAGGCTAGAAGATAAGCTTTTGCAAGTGATTTAGATATAATTAGGATTCTATTTAATTCCTTTTAAATTAATTACCTTAGCCATGTTTAATTTGAACTGATTTGAATGGTTTTTATTGGCTAAGGTGATTAATAAAATTTAGTGATTAGATCACTTAGGAGATTAAATCTGATTCAAATGAATTATGTCATCCGATTGAAGAGTTGGCAGGACATAATTTGGGGTATGATCACACTTAGGGAAAATAGGGTCTATAGTCAGAGTAGACCAAATTAGGGTGGTTAGAATTAGATCTTTGACACATGTTTACAAGACTAAAGTGCAAGCTATAGAAGATATCATACCCTTGACAACGAACTTTAATAGAGAGATTTTGATTGCAAAATTAACTACTTTTGAGGTCGTAGAGCTGGAAGATTCATTACCTAAAGTTGAGACAACATTCAAGGTGATTGTGCATAAAATAAAAAGACTTTATCAGGAATTGCGAGCACCAACATTAGTGACTTGAGAGAAGATCTTGGTGAATATGCTGATGAATGCTAACATATATAGGAAGAAGAAATAAAGTTAGATGAAATTGTAGCCCTGATCGCTAGAAGAGAAAAGAGAAGTAAGGGTAAGTTTGAAGGAAAGTTACCTCTGAAATGTTTTTCATGCAATAAGATAGGTCATTTTGCATTGAGATGTCCTACAAGGGTTCCAAAGCATAAATCTAAGTATTCAAAGGATAAGGAATGTTACTATGGTAATGAAGGTGTTTCTGATGATGATGTTATTGATTATGATGAGATTGGATTTATTGCTATGAAGGATGATAAACCTATTCATGAAGAAAGAGCCTTAGTGTCTCGTGTTGAAAATAAATCTGAATGGGTCATAGATAGTGGTTATTCACACCATATGACTGGGGATAGAAATACATTTTTTAAACTGAATAAGTATGATGGTGGTGTTGTGAGATTTGGTGACAATACTCCTAAGCTATGTACCTCATTAGTGGATATATCCTCTTTTTCAATAAAATCCTCATCAAAGTATTCAAAATAAAAATCATACATGTTGAACACAAAGTAACACTACAAGCATGAAAAATGTAAATGTTTTTGTATTTTTAAAAAAAATTGTGATTTTTTTATTATCTATTTTTGAAATATAAATGCAAGAGAATAAAAGAAATCTATTTTTATATGCATGTAAGATCTAACATAAAATGCAAATCTAACACCAAAAAGAAAGAGTTGTCACAAATGGGTTCACCAATGTATGTTGGGAAAGTGCGCGGATAAGGTTTAGAACAATGGCAGATTGCACATAAATGAGACCCTATGCCTCTATTAACCACCTAAAATTAGTTGTAATGATAAGGAATATAAATCTGGAAATGTTTGCAAAGAGTAATGAAATGACATAAATACCTCATAATATAGCAGATTTGGAAATTGCCATTTTCGGGTGTGTACTGAGTTTCTGGAAATTTTACAACCGGATCTGGAATAGAAACACAGAGATGGAGAAAGCCCAAAAATATTTTCCTTTTTTGAGCAAGGTCAACATTGACCCAAATATAGGTCGACCTTGACCCCTTTATATTGACCTTGACCTGTGCTGCTCCGACAAAAACTCTATTCGCAGATCCTGAAAGTTTGCCAAAAAGGGTATCCAAATCTGCTCTGTAACTCCTAAAACAACGACTGTAGATATCTAAAAATGGTTTTTTGGGGTGGCTATATAGGGTTTTGCCCTAGTCAAAGCCCCGTGTTGGTGATTTTCACCTCCACGAATAGTCAGATGTATTAGAATATGTGTGTGTGTAGCTCATAGGAAGAGCTTTGAATGTGTAATGCCAAGATCTAATCCTCTAGATTGAAACCCTAGCATGAATTGAAAATGAGAGAGAAATACATAGATTTGAATATGATAAGGAAAGCATACCAAGCCCCCAAGGCTAAAGTACTCCTACCAAACTTACAATCCGTAGTTGCTACCCCATGATTGTATCATGAAGAAGAGATACCTGATTTATTTGAATCATCAGGATCTACATCTGGTAATACATTTGACACATCTGAAGGAAGCATTACAAGTCTCAATGAAATCAATTAACATCTGACTGAACAAGTGAAGGTACTGCAAATTGGTGAAGAGACACAAATGATAAGAATGATTGATGTCATGAATAATGCTAGACAAGCTGAACAAGAGGGAAATTTAGTTATTGATGATAGGAGGAAGATCACTGAAAAGTTACAAGAGAGAGAAACTAAAATACATATACTTACTAAACATCATCATGTGTTCACTAATAAAATAGTTCTTATGAGTCATGAGGCCAACTGAGTGAACATAGAACTCAATGGGAAATTGGAAGATATTGGTGAACTAAGAGAAGAAAATGAGAAACTAAAGCATGAAGTAAGGATTCAACAACAACATAATGATATGATCAAGAAAGCTGAAAAAAGTACAAAAAGGATGGATGATTTTCTGAATGGACAAAGAAGAATCAACAAAAATACCGGTCTAGGGTATACCGAGCATGGAGAATAATAAAAATGAGCTGATAAAAAAGATGTCTACACAAATCCAAGAGCAAAGAAGCAGTCATGCAATCACTATGGAAAACTAGGCCACACATCAAATGTTTGCAGGAGAACAACTAAAGGTATTTCTAAATCCACTTCTACATTCATAGGTAATTGTTATAACTATAACAAGCATGGACATAAAGCACATGAATGTAAATCTAAGGTGAAACAACCAAAGAAGGAATCCTACATGGAAAAATATTGTTCTACTTGCAAAATGCATGGGCACACATCTCATGAATGCAGGAAAAATAAAAAGCAAGTATGGAAACCAAAATAGAAAGAAAATGCTTATAAACTGAGAAGAGTCGGTAACTCATATGTTTGGGATTACAAAACATGGGTAAATTGCACAACATGTGGTAGATATGGACACATAGCTGCAAACTACATGAGGAAATGGATACAAAGGTCTAGGAACTAGACTAACTCTGGGATGACATGTTTACATTGTCAAAAGGTCGGTCACCTAAGCAAGGACTCCAGAGACCAAGTGACAGAGTCAAGCAATTTTTCTAATGGAAACACTATTGAAGACATTAGGAGAATGAGAAATCAAATCTGGAGTAAAGCTTAAAGCAATGATGATATTGGACCAAGTGCCACAGTAGGTGACACCTCATCCAATGGATAAGATGATTCCACCACCCCCACCTAAGCAATACAAGTAGGTATGGAACTACACTGAACAAAGATATATTTTACATTAGTTACAATATTCATTGATAATATGGAAAACTAGCATGAATAATGATGCACTATGGTATTACTTGTTATGATTATGTGAATCCAGTCTCATCAGTCAATACATACTGATCATCGTCGGTATACATATGAAAAACAACCAAGTTGTCAATATAAATTGAGAATTGTTGGTAAACATGTAAAACACAATCAAGTCCTCGCTACATACTGAGCATTGTCGGTGAACATGTGTAAGATAAAAATAAGTTTTCACTTACCCTGAGCATTGCATTCTCACTGACGATGAAGACTTTGGTATGATACCTGAGCATCTTTGTTTCATCAACTGAGTGGTCGCAGAGCATTCAATGCACCAATTAGTTTATTTTCTATAAATAGGGCAATAAAAGAGCTCATTCATTCACCAAGCAAAAAGTGAATGCAACAAAGTGAAGAAGAGAAACTAAAAGTGACAAGTTTGTAGATTGATTCACAATAGGTTCAAAGGTGACTCCAACAGATTCCTATAATCTATAATAAAGATCATGTAAGTACCAAGACTTATCAAGCTCACACTTCATTACAGAGAAAGCCCTAATTTCAAAAAAATGACAACCACAACGCGAGTCACAAAAATTAAGAACATCAAAGACAAGAAGGTCAACCTGATCAAGAACACAACCTGTAAAGAGCCTAAGTATAAATTTTTCTCTGAGGTTTCTTCATAACCTGAAGACAAGGGAGAATTCTCATGCATCCCTCCTAGGGTTTTTCTAGTCAAAGATATCTGTGCATACATCTACTGCAAGATTGTAGAGATCAGAAATCTTGAGGTTGAAGAAGCTTACCAAAAGCTTTGTATAGATGGAAACCTTAAAGATGAACACAAACATATTGAGGTGAAAGGGTTAACTATGCCCTAATATTCCTGAAAGAGTTCAAGACCAAGTGGATTCAGGTAGTACTCAGCTGAGTACATGACAGAAAAATATGGTTGGATGAACCAAAACCAACCCCTAAGGATGTGATTCACATTGTAATAGGTTATCCGGTAACCGACAAGGCTAAAGCCCTAAAATATCCTTCTTTGAAAAGTTAATAGGTGCAGTATGGGATGACAAAGGTTTAAAATTTAATTCAATCACCAACCTAAAGATGAATTTCAGTGCATGTGTATTTGGATACAAGGTATTCCAAGCTAGCTGATTGAACATCATAGCTTGTGGAGGAGTTGACACTTCTTATAATATTGTGAAGAAGGGACTACAACTGGACTTATCTGAGCTGCTATTGAAGAAATTGGAGGAGAATATGAGGACAATTAGGTCAGCTAGATCTAATTCATGCAAGTTTGGTTTACTCCTCATGTGCATATTTTTCTACTTTCAGAATTTCTTCCCATCTGTTGGTAATGTCAATTAGGACACAACCTGACCAATAACTGCACAAATTAGTCAATTCATTAAGTCACTAGGGGATAATTTCACATCTATTATGGATGCATACTTCACTACCTTCAAGGATAGAATGCAAAAGAGAATTAGAATCTCTACACAACTGGTAGAAAAATACAAAGATGACATATGTTTCATAATGGAAATCGAAAACACTCTAATCCAACTAGATGTACCAAGAACAACATGGTTATCACCATTAAACTATGAGATCAACATTGATCAGGATAAAAAGTCTATTGAAGCCTTACTGAATGAACTAATAGACAAATCATTGGTAATATTTGGCACCTACGAGGAAGGAAAGTCTAGAATCAAAAGTGGCTTAGTAGTGAAAAAGATAGACTGAAAGAAAACAAAGATGGTGAAAACACTTGAGAAGAAACTGTTGGTAAATGATGAAGAATCAAAACAAGATATCACCGAGGGATAGTCACCCGTCAGTGAAGATGAAAAATTGAGTGATTCTAGATCTACTGAGTCAGATGCACCACCAACCAAGAAAGAAAAGGTTACAAATGTAATAGCTACATCAAGGACCAGAAGAAAAACTACAAAAGATGCAGACTCACTACCGGTAAAGAAAGGTATTGTAAGGACTTATCAAAAGAGAAATCCTCAAATTGGGAAATCAAAACCAAGGAAAAGAAGAAGATATATAAGAGGAAAAGAGGATAAGGAAGATACTAAATAGGATGAGAAATAACAAGGACTCTAAACTGAAAAGTTCAAAGTTCCCAATACAGTTGATGAAGTTGCTGAGTCAATCATCAACATCGGGAGCATATCACAGCAAAAGATTAGACAATGGCTAACCTTGTCTCTCGAGGGTCAGAATAAGATAGAAGAAGCCATAATTAAGGAAATGGTTGCATAAAAGTATGTAGCTATACAATTCAACAAACTCTAAAATGTAAATGCAACTTCCATTTTCATGTCATTCATTTTGTGCTTTGTTTCATCATTGAGCTTTTTGTGGACCCCTTTTTTGATACAACCAACACTGACATGAAAGTAATCATGCTAGTATGAATAACACTATTCTCAAATACAAGTACATAAAATCATCACTAGTGGTTAAGTGACTATGATAATATGAATACAAATTGTGTAAAATGTTTGATTTAGTACAACCGCCATAAATAATTGATTTATTCTGATGATATGAATACTAATGAATTAAGTTTTGATATTGCATTTTGATATAAGCATCAAGACATATAAGATCATGATGTCGAGAGTATCAATTGTGTCAACAAGCACACAACTAATAAAGATTATATCATATACCTTCCTCGATGTTCTAGTACAAAGACTCATGGAATATCTCCAGAAATATGATAATAAAAAATTAATAAAGATAGCAACCCAATCTAACATAGGTGTTTGATTTGGTCTCAGAATCAGAGCCTTTCTTGTAGCTTTAGATTTGTCATCACAGATCTTGTCAAAAATCAATGTAGATCACAAGAAAAAACCAAAGAAAATATCATGCCCCATGTCCTTATGTTTTTAATATGCATAGCATTGTCATAACACTCGGGGGATATGATAAGTGAAAACCCAATAAAGAAAAAGCAGTCATTCAAAAAAAAGTATCCCAACTCTTTCATTGTTTCTCTAGAATAGACATATCATAGAGTCACTCATAAGTCAAAATTCATGCAAGCATATGACTGATAATTTTTGTACTTGTGTTGCTGATTGATAGATTAAATATGATCATGTTGATAACAGGATGAGTGTTTAAGAAACACTATTTTGTTTGTTAATATGAGATATAACTTGATCAGTGGTATTGAGAAATACCTTTGCTTGATTGGTTGTTTGATGGTATTGAAGAAATACCATTGGTTGATTGATTGGGGTGGTATTGAGAAATACCTTTGATTGAAGTGATTGAGGTGGTATTGAGAAATACCTTTGATTGAATCAATTGCCTTGAAGCAGATTGAAATTGTGTGTTCACAAGAAAGATAAGATTGGATTCAAAACCATAGTGATGATAGGGAAGTGATGTAGCAATCAACTAGAAATTTGTTCTTTCTTGTACTGGCTCGAAGGTCTTGAAGTGCTTGCTGAAGAGATATCTGAGTTTTGATAGACGAAGCAACAAGCTGACAAATGGCGCCTGTTTACCTGGTTTTCACCACCTGTAGGAATGCTATTTTTTCTACCAAGGTGCCTATTTACCAGGTTTTCACCAAGGCATGAATTTTTTTATTTTTCAATTTTTTTGTTTTTTTTTTGTCTTTTTTGTATTTTTGATTTTTTGATGTTATCCAAGTGCCTGTTTGCCAGGTTTTCACCAAGAGAATAATTTTTTTAGGTTCTTTTTCTTCTTTTTAGTATTTTTTTAGGACTTCTTCCACTATTTTTGAATTTTTTAGAATCTTTTCCTCTGCACATATCTATGGAACACATCTTAGGCATAGAACCGCTTTAGATGATTAGTGTTGATTGGATCAGGAAGTGCGTCTCCTTCTATGGTAGCTTACTGATTATCCCCAGAGCCAAATAATATTATGATTATGAAAGGCCCTAACAAGTTAGGTTCAAACTTTCCCTTCTTTTCTATATGTATTTTATTTTTAGTATTTCCTTGCAACACTAGATCTCACACTTGGAACTCACGAGGTTTGACCTTCTTATAGTAGCCTTTTTCCATTCTCTTTTGATATCCTTGTAGATGTTCAAAATCATATTGACATCTTTCAGCCAGCAGTTCAAGGTGTTGTAACCGTGAAAACCTATAGTCAACATCTGTGATCAACCCTCTTAAAGATACTCTTAAGGATGGAAGTTCTACCTCAACTGGAAGAATTGCTTCAACACCATAAACCAAAGAATAAGGAGTAGCTCCTGTTGGGGTTCTGATACTTGTTCGATAGGCCCACAAAGCTGGATTAATTTGAAAATTCTAATCTCTACCAGAATCATTGAAAGTTCAAATTAGGATTTTGAGGATGTTTTTATTGCTAGCCTCTACCTATCCATTTACCTAAGGATAATAGATGGAGGAGAAATGCTGAGTGATTTTAAACTTGTTGCAAAGCTCTTCACATCCTAGTTTGCAAATTGTTTACCATTATCTGTCACAATTGACGAAGGAAGACCATACCAAAAAATGATGTAGTTGAGGATAAACAGTGAGATTTTTTTCCCCATTTCTGTGATCAAGGGTATTCAACCCATTTAGTAAAGTATTTAGTTGTTGTAATGATAAAATTGTGACCATTAGAAGATGATGGATAAATCTAACCTATGAGATTAATATCCCACTGCTGAAAAGGCCAGTGTGTGATAAAGGGTAACAATTCCCTTACTCATGCATGTATAAGATTGTCATGTATCTGACACTTTTTGTAAGTTTTTGAGAATTTGACAACATCTTTCTCCATTGTAGGCAAATAGTATCCAATATGCAAGAGTCTTGTAGCCAAGGTAAGACCATTCAAATGTGATCCACAAATACCTTTGTAGACTTCATGTAAAGCATTATTTGATTCTTGAAGATCTAAACATCTTAGTAAGGTATCATCAAAACCTCTTTGATACAAATCATCCACGATGATCACATGTTTGGAAGCTCGACGAATAAGATTGTGTTTTTGGTTCTTGGATATACCCTCAGGTAAAGCATTGGTTTCAAGATAAGTAAGGATAGGTCTATAATGAGGTGAGTCACAACCTACAAGTTGGAAAACTAGCTTGGATTCAAGAAAATTATAAGAGCGATAAGGTAACTCATCCACTAGGAATTGATACCGCACTTAATTATCAAATAATTATATAAGAGACATAATATTAGCCATTGCATTGGTTGCTTGATTATTTAATTTGGGAATCTTCTCAAATGTTATGCTGATAAAGTACCGCTTCAGATTATCCACCATTTTCTTCTATGACACAAGCTTATCATCCTTAGTCTTATATTCATTAGTGATTTGATTTATGAGAAGATTGGAATCACCATAGACATGTAGCATTGTTATCTGCCATTCTAGTGTCATCTTTAGTCCATTTACCAAGGCATCATATTCCATGATATTTTTTGTACACGGGAGTAAAATCTTTTAAGCCTTAGGTATAGTGTATCCTTGAAGTGATGTGAATATGATACCTTCTCCAGATCCATGTTGTATGAATGATCTATTAAAATACATCTTCTAAGAGTGCTTTGTAATAATTAGGATTGATTCATCAGGGAAATATATAGTTAAAGGAATGTCCCATGATAGTGGTGCATTTGCAAGTTGATCTATAATGACTTGTCCTTTAATAGATTTCCTTTTGACATATTCAATATCAAACCCTCTTAGTATCATCACCCACTTGGCTAATCTACCAGTTAAGGTTGATTTATTGAGGATATATTTCAGCGGGTCAATCTTGGCCACCAACTTGATTGAATGTGCCATCATATAATGCCGAAATTTTTTAGATGCCAATACTACTACTAGAACTACTTTTTCAATTGTTGTGTAGTTAAGCTCATATTGCACCAATGTTTTTTTGATGTAATAGATTTCACATTCTTTTCTAGTTTCATCTTGTTGTGCCAATAGTGCCCCCAGTGAGGTATTAGTTGCTGAAACATACAATAACAATGGTTTTCCTACGATCAGAGTAATCAGGATAGGTGGATTTACCAGATATTTCTTCAGTTGATTAAATGATGTCTCACATGCTTCATCCCACTTGTGTGTGATACCTTTATGCATGAGCTTGGTGAATGGTTGAGCTTTATCAGCTAATTGAGCATTGAACCTCCAGATTGATTGTAGCTTACCTTGTAGTGATCGCACCTAACTGATATTCTTAGTTGGAGGCATTTCAATGATAGCTTTGAAATTTTTTGGATCAAATTCAATTCCTTTAGCCGAAAAAATGTACCCTAGCATTTTTCCCGAGGTGACTCCAAATGCACAATTTTTTGGGTTCAAGCGCAGTTTGAATTGTTCCATCCTGTCTAAGATTTTGGCTAAATATTGTAGATGATCTTTGCGATGATAAGATTTCCCTAAAGTGTTGTCCACATAATCTTCCATGTTCTTGTGCATCATATCATGGAAAATTATTTTCATTTCTCTTTGATATGTTGCTCCTGCATTCTTGAGTCCAAAGGGCATAACATTCCAACAGAAAGTTCCCCATGGACAAGTAAAGCTATTTTATCTTGGTCTTCTGGAGCAATTTTTATCTGATTATATCCAGAGAATCCATCCATCAGTGACAACATCTCATATCCTGTTGTGAGATCCATAATGACATCTATGCTTGGTAGAGGAAAATCATATTTTGGGCATGCTTTATTAACATCTCAAAAATTAGTGCACAGCCTGATAGACTTGTCATGTTTTGATACTAGAAAAATGTTAGATATCCATTCTGCATATGCAATAGCTCTTATAAATCCCACTTTTATAATAGTTTTTCTATTTCTACTTTTACTAAAAGTGCAATGTGTGGATGCATCTTCCTTAGTTTTACTTGACAAGTTTAATTCCAGAAGCCATAGATAAATGATGCACAATTAAATCAGGATCAAGCCCTAGCATGTTGGAATAATACCATGCAAAATTAATCTTCTTTTCCTTAAAAAACTATGTAAACTCTTCCTTCTCCTCATCAGATAAAGATTGAGAAATGTGTATGATTTGCAGTTTCTCCTCTGTACCAAGATTGATTGGTTAAGTAGGTTCTATGAGCACTGCATACCATTCCTAAGAGGATCACAAAGAATATCAAGTTTTCCATCTTCTAGTGCCTCAGTGAGGTTTTTACTATCAAATACGTCCTTTATTTTCCCTTTTTATGATCTGAGACTACCACAGAATGGTTTTCACCCTCAGATATTTGATTGATTTTTTCTTTATTTTTGCGACTCAAAAGCTTAATATCCTCCCTAGTGTTATAATTCCTAGTGGAAGATGTTGTTAGGTCATTTTCCTAAACTTCCTTTTCAAGATTTTTGTAGAGCTCAAATGGCGGATTTCTTCATGTTTCATAGGGTTTTGGGGTCATTTTTTTGCGTGATCAGGTTGCTGAGGGGTGTTGAGGCGATGTTTTTTTCTCTTTGGCTTGCTTCTATGGATTCAGAATGGTTAGAACAATCATGGAGCTTCACTGTTTCATTTTTATTTTAAAATGCCCTAGGTATTTTATCCCACATTGGCTATGCATTGAAGAATTTCAATATTTTTATATCCCATCACTCAATAGTTAAGTGCCTAAAAGGCACGCGCCTTTTGGCAGACAGTTCAATAGAAAGACGATGATGTGGGCGGTCAAATGGCGAACATAAAGGATGTTTTGGTGGGCCCATATCAAAAAATGCTCAGGTGACATGTTTGAGGGTTTCCAGGTGGTGGAAGGGTGTGATGGTGCAGTTTGAGTCATCATAGGTCCAGTTGGATTGCGTAATGGCGTGGGTGTGACATGTGACAGTTTGACAAGTGGCGGGCCAGGTTGATGAACACATGGCAGAGGTCCCAACAAATAAGATGCAGCCACGTGGCATAGTTGGTAGCATGGTTTAGTGGGACCAAAAATATGGATTGAGTGAGAAGGAAAAATGTGGCAGAAAAAAAAGAGGATTGTGAAAGGCAGATCAAGATCCGATGTTGTTTTGCTACTGTGTGAAGGAAAGACGCAAGGAAGATAAGCATCACACAGTAGAGAAATGTGTGAGGCGTGTCCAAGGCAATGGTAGGAAGTATGGGGTCGATGCACAGGGGCTAAGGGACAGGTGTTTTAGAGGGCCAATGGAGAGATGCCACATGATGGTCAATAGGAATTGATTGTGGTTAAGTAATTTTATTTTTTACTTATTTCCCAAATGACTAAAGCATATAAATAACTGTATTTTAAAAGATGATAAAGTTGAAATCTCAGCCGTTGATGTCTTTTTTGGTGCCACCTATGACCGTTTGAATAGAAATTCAAAATTTTAAATCTTTTACTACATGGTTTTGATCCCAGACGACATATGTTTTGTCTCCGTGCACCATTAATGCTTTGATTTGATCTTTTGGGTCATATTTCCACACATGTAGAGCCCTATTTGGATGGAGATCTAATAGTGCTAAGCGGATTTATGTGTGAGGTGTTGCAATTGGGGTTTCTGATCAAATTGTTTTTTCTTGGCGTCGCCTATTCTTTTCTTCATTTATGAGGGCATTTATTGATGTCATGACTTTGGTTTCTTTTTGACCTTAGAATACTATTTTCTTTATGAGGGAGCATGACTACTATTTTCATATCAGATTTGCATAGGGGAAAGCTAAGATTTTAGGGCTTCAACTTTTTTTTTTCAAAATTGAATGCTTTCATTTTATGGTTGTAACCCTAACCCTAAATGGTCAGATGCTTGTTGTATTCTTGTTGTTATAAAAGGGATTTTTAGGACTATTTAGAGGGGCTGGAGAATTGGGAGAAATATTGAAGAGCATTAGGTTTATATTTTGTTTCCAATCTAGGATATAGAAAATGTAATTTCAGATTGTGTCAAGATAGAATTAAAAGTTCTTTCATCTTTTGCATATTTTCATATTGCATATCTCCTTGTCATACTGAATCAGGAATCAATTTCATCATACTTAATATATGTTTTCTCAAAATTAAGTATCTCCTTTGTATTATTCACCGAGTTGTAAGTTTTCTGACTTACTATATAAGTCTTGCTTATGCATATGTGTGTTCCTTAGGTATTTGATTTTAGGTCAAACTAATTCCTTTGGAAATTAAATTGATTCTATTTGGATATCTATTAGAGGATATTGTAGTGTATAATTTTGAGAATTCTTATGTTCATGGCCTTGAATATTTTTCAATAAGGTATTTTAGTTTCAATATTGTATTTAGGATTTAGCCCAATGGATAAGGCACTGATCTAGATTTAGTATTTCTATTGAGGTACATATATGAATGGTTTGGCTATGTTCTCTCCCTAAAATTTTATCAAACTCATTTACAAGTTCTTTACAGTTACAGTTGTTCTTCTTATTCCATCCATGGTAGTGAAGAGTCAATTAATTCTAGGTTGGCATTTAGTACTTACTTAACATTTATCTGTTGTTCAAAATCCAGAGGTAAAAGTTTTTGTAAAGAGATGAGTTAGTCTAGATTATGTGTACCCACCTTCATTTTGCAGAGCCAGAAGTGCAGAGGGTAGTCTTGTCCCTATAGTTGGTCCGGTTGTCTTGTAGAGCTTTCATACTTGGAGCTAACCACTCCTAACATCAGTCTCAAGGCATATTGGTGGCTTTAGATAGAATAAAAATTTTAAACACCAACAAGATGGTGAATCTACTAGGGATAGTGTAGTAAATTGCCATAACAAGCCAGTAAGTTGATCATTGGAAGCATAGAGTTACTCAAGACTCACCTTTCTCATTGTTTTATCTTGTGAGTTCTCTTTTTGAGGGTTATTCATATTTGTTAGTGTTGTGATCCCAACTACTGTTGGGTGACAACTCTGAGGTTTTCTCTACAACAGTGCTGAGTATTAAAGTTTTTGTGTCACACACTTTCCAATATGAGTTACAGAGGCACCAAGTCTTGGTCAAAGAGACATCCCGAAGAGAGGTTGGGAAATGATTTCCCAACTACATCCAAGTCTGATCAACCTAGAAAAGAAAGGGATACCATAGATACCCCTCAAGATGAAAGACAAAGGGAAGAAAGACTAGATCACCATAGTCACGAAGGAAATGCATCAAAATATGAGGAAGCTGTGGATGAGGGACTAGGTACTTATGGAGTTTATAGTTATCCTAATGAAAGAGAGGAAGAAGAATTTGTTTCTACTCTTCCAAATCCTAATAGTATGGCTACTAAACTTGCTAAAGTAGAAACAAGAATCTAGGAGCAAGTAATTATTAGAAAAAAAAGAGAAAAGAAAAAGGAAAATGAAATCAAATAGGATCAAGTTTTCCTTGAATAGAGAATGACAAAACTATCAGAGTTAGAGGCAATTAATTATGTTGAAAAGCCTCAAAATTTTGAAGAGGAACTTGGCAGTCAAGTGATTAGTCATCAAGGCCTTAAAGACAAGGGAAAACAAGCAATGGCCGAGGTTACAATAAATGAACCCAAATATTTCAAGGTCCCAGTAGATGAGATTTCTAAACTAGATATGGATCTTGAAAGAGCTAGAGTTGGAAAGAAAATCATAGCTAAAGAACTTGAGAAGGTAGAATTGGAAGTTGCTACTTTGGAGATGAAGAAGAAAGTTATTTTTCTTAGACAAACAACAAGGCCTTTTCATCTTGGTGCTGAAGCAGCCACAACATCAAATACTAAAGCCTCTACTTCTCAAGACAACACTCCATTTCAAGCAAAGTCTACTCATGAAGAAAGGTACAAGCAATTTTCTTTTCATAATATTCATGGTTTCCCTAATGAGGTTCCAAGTGTCATTAGAGATAAGCTTCCTATATTTTCTTGGAACAATGTAATCACATGTGAAGAACACTTAAATTTATTTGCTAATATGATGGATGATTATGAAGTTATGCATGAGGATGTATTAATGAAACTTTTTATTCAGTCCTTAGTGGAGGATACTAGGGATTGGTTCAAAGGGTTACCCTATAATTTTGTAGGGTCAATGGATGAATTAATCGATTGATTTAAACATAAATATGGTGATAATACCAATGAAGGATTCATGTTGAGTGAATGTAACAATATAAAAAAGAATCAAAATTAAGATTTTGTAGAATTCAACATAAGGTTCCAAAGAGATATGCATAAACTTTTCCAAGTTATGAGAATTGATGACAAGGTTTGTCTAGATACTTATCTTAATGCATTTAATTCTAAGATGGGATACCTTCTAAGAGATAAAAATCCAAGGACTACAAGAGATTCTTATAAAAAAACTATCAATATAGAGAAAAATAGGAGGGTATCTGGGAAATTGGGTAGAAGAGATGATTGGAAAACTGCAAGAAAGGAGTTGGATAAACCTTCAAATGCTAAGCCTAAAGAAGAGGTTAGTATGAAATAGATTCTAAATGCAATAAAAGACCTAAATCCATGAGAGAGTAATAATCCTAGAGCTCCAAATAACAATAGGAAATCCTACAATAGTTTTAGTCAACAACCTAGGATGCAGAACTACCCATATAATACCCAATGGAAGGATGGAAAGCCCATTATCCCACAAAGGACAAAGAAGCCAAATAAAGATACTCCTAATCCTCTTTAGATAAATTAAGCTAACATGAGTAACGAGAATTATTAGTGTGATGATTGTGAATCCCCACATAACCCTACCAGTTATGTTGTTTCTTTGAAGATGTATCCAATTCAGACCCAACAAGAAAGGGAAGAGGAAGATGAATTATATGATGATGTTGGGAATTCAATGGCTTCTGTAGATTTCAAAAGTGAAGAATCTGATGACTAAGGTCAAAGTAAGGAGTTGTCTTCATCAGATGAACATGAGTTTTATGATCAAGTTAAGCTAAAAATGTGCTTTCATCTGATGAAAAGGAAGAAGAAATTGATAAAATAAGGTGTAATTCTGCAAGAGAAAAGGAGCCTTTTATGGCCAGGATACCTTCAGATGTAGAAAGGGCTAGAATTACAGAAAACTTGGTTGCTCAAGCATAGAGTAGGTATAATCTAAGAAAGTAAAATTTAGGCTCAAAAGAGGAGTAGGTTCTCTGTTCCCCACTGACCTAGGGCATTATCATTTCAGATTAATGTATGCCATATCAGCACTAGATGCAGAATTGAAGATAATGAATCTCCCTTCCTATCAGAAAAGAAGTTACTTTGATAGTAAACAATTTGTGGAAAATCACTTCAAAATTGATGCTACTTTTCTTCATCAACTAGAACTAGAGGACTATTGGGATGAATCTATTGATGAGATAAAATTTGAAAGGAAGCTTCACTCTAGATTAACCTTGAGACAAATCATCTCATTACGTCTAAATTTTAAAGTTAAACAATTTGAAACTGAAGATGATGAGAATGTGCTAGAATCCGGGTATGTAGAACTGAATGATGATGTAGTGGCCAGGAAAATAGTCTGGAAGAGAAGAGAGGAGGAAGATGTGAATACTATGTCTCAGGATGTCTTCAAAAGAATAAATAAATGGCTAAAAGAGATGAGGAAAAAGAAGAAGTAGGAAACTTCTAATTCAAAAACTAGAAAGAGCTCCAAAATTTAAAAACTCATATCTTCCCCCGTGCATACTGATAAAGTTGAAAAATTGATTCCTACAGGTGAAATAAAATCCAGAGCAGTGATTCATCCATAAGAGAAAAATCCAGTTCTTGAACAAGTTGTGAGAGTTACAAGGAACATGAGTAGGAGGAAGGAAAAGACAGACAAGGTCCCCTATATTGTACTTGATCCAAAAATAGAGGAAGGTGATTCAGAATCCCAAGGGAAATCCAAGATGGACAAGACACCAGTTAGCAAACCTAAGATCAAAGGAGCAGAAGCATGTCAGCAAGACTTAATGATACTAAACAGTCCCATGACTCAGACTCCTATAGATGCCATCACACCCAAGACCCCTAACTGGATGGAATTGTTAGTAAGAAAGAAAAGGAGCATTGTACCTGTTTCAACTCTTGTTGGAGATTTGGTCAAAAAATAACTAGGGAAGACACCAAGGAAAAAGAAGCCAGAGGTAGAAGCTAAGATGGATGTGGATTCTAAGACAGGCCACCATATTGTAAAGATTTTTAAACTAAATTCAGACAAGACCGATGAGGAAGTAATTGAGCAAGATTTCACTGTGGAGAAAGTGGACTTGGGTATGGCTACGAGAGATGTTGATTTAAAGATCCTAAACTCGGCAAATAAGAAGATTAACCATAGGGTATGGAAAGATGTTGAGGATAAAATGAAGCTAAAGAAATCCATTTGTGAAATGGAAAAATACATCCAACAACTTCAGGGCCCAGTTTCTCAACCCCTATCTATGGTGCCAATTGACTTGGATGTCAAGTCTCCAGAAAACCAAAAGTTTTTAAACTGGGTTCATAAAGATAGATCAGTATCAAATAATTTCTTCAGTTGGATGGAAAAGATTACCAAAGAGATCACTAGATTTAGTCATGATTTTGGGGATTTAATCAAGAAATCTGATAGTTTGATCGAAGCAGTGGAAACAAATGTTGAAGCATTATAGAAGGAAAAGGACTGGCTAGAGACAGAGGTAGAAAACATGGAAGAGGTCTATGCCTACGGTCTAGACAATTTTATTGTAGAAAAGGTGGTACCTAGGGTTGAAGAAAACTCACTATTCATGGCTAAGGTGAATATAGAATGGAAAGGCATGCTCTATGACCAACCCATTGAAGAGTCTTCTCAGATGATGGAAACATTGAATGGTGTGAAAGAGGTCATGAATACCTATAATAAATGCTTGTGAAAATTGATTGGGTATGAGAATGGAACTAAGATTGACATGGTGGAGATACTCACCTCTTACGAGAAAGATAAAGAACCTGACACCAACCAAAGATGTAGGGATTAAAGAATTTTTAGTCTTTGATCAAGTGGAATCATTGGTAGTATTTGGCTATGAACAAATCAAATCACTAAAGGAGAAACTCCAGCAAGTGCAAAACTACAAAACCATCTGGGAGCAGAGATTTGAAACTATTCCTACACTGAACCATGAGTTACTCATGAGTTTTTTTATGTCTTTTGATGAATGGAGCGCTGCATGGGATGCCACCAAAGCTACTAGAGATGATGGAGCTAGGAATGACCAATCGGTCAATTAGTCCTTTAAGAGGAAAGTTCTATTTTCATAGGTTTTCTAAGTTTTATGCTATTTCTAAGGAAAATAAGTTATTGAAACTGAATAGCCCTGCATGGCTTTATATTCTATTTTTTATGACCATAGGAGGGTTAGTTCTCTGCTTAAGAAACTTTACAATACTATCTTTTTCTGGTTATTTTTCTCTGCTTTTATACTGTGGAAAATTCTGGGTATGCAAATATAAGATCAGTTGGGTTTATAGAAGATTATAATACTTTCATTGATCAGCTGGTCTGGTGGAATATAAGATTTTGATTTAAGTTGGAATTGAATGATTGTATTGCTTTGATCTATATGTATATTTTGAATTTTGATCTGTTATCTTTTCAAGATTTGATATCTGTTTGAATCGACCTTTGTAAAATAGTTTTATCTTCATAATTCTGAGTCAATTGGCCCTTGGTATCTGAATTCTTTGCTAAAAACTCAAGCATTTCATTATAGATTCACGATGGAATGTTGTTAAGCCTTTCATGGTTTCTGGTTAAAAGTATTTCCTGTTAGGATTAGGCTGAAAGCTAATCTCCCAAGATCACCTGCATGCATGACAGTTACAAGACAGAAGCAAAAGACAGAAGAGAGAAGAAGCTATGGCGGCCAAAAAGCCAGAGACTGGAAATCCATGTTGCAAGAATAAAACTACTATTAACAATGATGAAAATATTACAATCTCCTTAATGAAAAGTAAAGAAGTGAATCCTTATAAAAGGAATCACGAAACCCTAAAGGTGAAAACCCTAGAGAAATATAAAGCTACCTAAGTGAAACTTAAGCATAGAGTAAATAGACTAATACTTAAATGATTTAATTATTAGCTATACTAAGACTACTCTAACACCCCCCCTTAAGTGTAACTTAGGGAGAAGCAAAAAAACTAAACTACTGCAGAAAGCAGGAAAGATGGGTCCCAGCAACAAGGCCTGATCAGGTACCCAAGCACAAGAAATGAAACTAGATGAAGGAAACTAAGCCTCCAATCTAGGAAAAGGTGTCCCAGAGAGAGGAACAAGAATGAGCAAGAAGCATCTCTGAAGCATGTAGCTGAAAACTCTGTCAAAAGAGACTGCTGGAACCCCCACTGAAGTTCATGACCAGGTAGAGAAGACAATGTCTGAAGAGTTGATCAATCAAAATAGGAAGCAATAGAACCAACAGGTGAACCCCCCCATAATGCTGAACTGGGAGAGGTGACAGGAACACTAAAATGCAATGCCAGAAACATCTGCAGAAGAAGAACCAGGAACACCAACAGTGCAACAGAAGTACACACACAGGATAAAGGGTGGTGTCACCGACACACAACAAGGGCTAATGTCATGGAAGGTACGCTCACTTGACAAAGGTGGATGCGCCTAAAACGGAAAAAACATCATAACCCCCCATGGCACTTTATAATAGAGTGCGAGTACTAAAACCATACAAGGTGCTTGAAATCTCAAATATACAGAAGTAGGCACTTTATCTTAGTGCATTTACAGAAAAAAATGCATCAGAAGAAGCATACAAGCTCAGAAGTCAGAAAGAAGAGTGAACCAGAAGTACAGTAGAAGAGATCCCAGGACCTGAAAACCCAAGCAATCCACCAGAGTGCATAAACTGCCAAACTCAAAGGAGAGAAAACCTGGAGAAGAATCTAGAAAAAATACCCCTACAACTGAATAGCTCACTGAACCAGCTTTCTGATGATATCTGGTTTGCCAAAAATGGAGTCCAGATGAGCCAGCTATGACTCCTGGAAGGCAAAAACAAACATTGAACTTTGATAGAAAAAACACTGTCAAAATTGTAGAACCCAAAATCCTAACCTCCATCATCAAAAAGTGCTTGGAAAGAGCTTTCCGACGGTATATGGAAGTCAGAAAAAGACCCCCGGATGCTCAAGATAGAGCGAAAACACTCCAAGAGGGTCAGAAAGGCCCCAAAAAACAAACTTAAGCCCCTGGGGCTGCAAAAAATAGGCCCCTGGGTGCCATATGACCCTGCAGGGGGCTGGGGTGGAGCCCCTGGTCACCCATGTGACCGCCCACAGGGCTAAAGCTGCCCCGGGCGGCGCGGGGGCGGCGAACTGGGGCTGAGCGGCGCAGAAGGGGCATCAGCGAAGTGGCGAAACTGGCTGAGCGGTGCACAGGTGGCGGCCCGGCGGAGCGTCGGCGGCAGGGGCGCCCGGTGGCGGTTGGGTCGCGCCCGGGTGGCGGGCGGTGCGCAGGCAGAGCGCGGGTGGCGCGCAGGCTGCGCGTGGGTGGCGCACGGGCGGCGCCCGCTATTTTAATTAAAAAATGTATTATTTTTAAAAAAAAAATTGATTTTGCATCGAAAACCGTGCCCGTACGGCCTTGGAAGGCCAAGAAATTTCTCTCCGAGGCTCCGGTGTCCAAATCAGATGTGACTTATATGGATTCTGGGATTTTTGGGCCTTCTGGACGCAACTGTGAGGTCAATTTTGGTCCAAAGTGCCTCAAAAAATAAAGACCCCCCAGATCCAATAGAAAACACCGAAAAAGCTTCTGAAACCCTCTGTGCTTCAACAAAACAAGAACAGCCAGCTGCAGAATGGCTCTGATACCATGTTAGATTAGGCTGAAAGCTAATCTCCCAAGATCACCTGCATGCATGACAGTTACAAGACAGAAGAGAGAAGAAGCTATGGCGGCCAAAATGCCAAAGACTGGAAATCCATGTTGCAAGAATAAAACTACTATTAATAATGATGAAAATATTACAATCTCCTTAATGAAAAATAAAGAAGTGAATCCTTATGAAAGGAATCACGAAACCCTAAAGGTGAAAACCCTAGAGAAATATAAAGCTGCCTAAGTGAAACTTAAGCATAGAGTAAATAGACTAATAATTAAATAATTTAATTATTAGCTATACTAAGACTACTCTAACATTTCCTGGATTAGATTCTTTTATAATAAAAGTTCTTCAAGATTAATCTTTGTAGAAGGTAGCTGCTCCTTTGAAGCAAAGAGTATAGTCATTAGAGGCTAGCTCACCTGTTAGTGTAAATTTTGTTTTTGAATTGAGATAAAGAGTCATTTGTTAGTTTATTGTCAAAAGAAGGAAAACCTGTTCACTAACACCTGCAAAGAACTCTAGAACACACACACACACACACACACACTTAAGAGTGTATATATACATATTTATATATATGATTTTTGTTGGTTGAAACTCCATGAAAACTCATCAGACCTTCAATCTGTAAATAAAAAAAGACAGTGAGCAAGTTTCAGAATTAGGGTTGTAGGAGAGAAATTTTTATAATGATAAATTCAATTTAGGGTTTAATTGGAATTTTGAAAGTTGGGGCCTAACCCCAACTTGAATTAGGGTTAGGGAAACCTAAAGTTGGGTTAATTGTTTAAAAAAAGGAGACTTTAATTTTAACATAAGCATTGTTATTAAAGATGAAATTTAAATTTAATAAATTCTTGTTTATTTAATATGAATGTTAGATTTTAGTGTAAACAATAATAGATGTTAATAAGGATTTTAAAATTAATTAATTTCTTTAGTGGGACATTGTTTTGATAAAAGAATTTATTAAATGTGTTTTGTAGGAAGATTAATATTACTAATTAAGGGGCTTAGAACTTTAATTTGTGTTTTCTAATTAAAATTAGTTAGTTAAAATAAATTAAAATAAAAAATTATAAATGAAAAAGGGACTAAGGAAATTTAAATATTGAAGGAAGAACAACCTAATGGTTAGACATGTGACCCTAATTAATATTTATTAATAGGTTTGAACTGGGTCTTTATTTATCTAATCCTTTGTTAAAATGCTTTAGTTATAAATTTAAAATTTAAATATTACCTTAATCATGTTAGAATCTATTAAAACAGAGATAACCCAAAATCCAATTGAAAGTATTAGACAAATAATTGGAAATAAACAAGCAGAATAACATTGTTAGAAAAACTTGATGTAAATGCTCAGAGGCATAAAAACATCAAGGAAAATCTCTATTATGCTATCCTAGCATATCCAATATATCTCCAATACCATGTTATGCAAATACAAGTAAGGAAGCTTGTTTATATAGGCAAAGGAATAGGTTAAGGCACCTACATGTGGTAGGTGGGGGCACCTACATTTAGTAAATGGAGGCACCTACATGTGGTAGGTGGAGGCACCTACATTTAGTAAATGAGGCACCTACATTCTCACCTAAGAAAGATTAAAAACATGTGGAGGAAATCCTAGGAATAAAGGAACATATAATTAACCCATCTAGGAAATAAAATCATACACTAACACCCCCCTTAAGCACATCTTAGGTGGATGTAGTAGAAAATATTTATGGGTCCCGGCAACAAGGCAAAGTTAGGTACCCATGTACAACTACAAAGAATCCTCTCATAACCGAAGAAAAGGAGAAAACTACATGGGAGAAAAATCCTCTCTAAAAGAGAGAAAACCTGTTGCAAAGAAGCATTGGAAGAGCACTAATTGAGTAACACTGGAATCTTGAATCTAGCAAGCAAGGAAAGATACTTTTGTTTACTAGAAATCATATGTGATTCATTGACTCACACAAAATCATGATAAAGAAATAGTAGACCTGATGCCAAGGAACACTGGAAAAACCCATAAACTGGCACAACTTTGGAATCTATGAAGCAATAGTAGATGATAAAAAAATGATCCCCCCATAGAGGGAAAACAACATGCAAAAAAAGATAACATGCAGAAAGGAAGAACAATAAGTCTCCCATAAAAAATGTCCCAATAGAGAGGAACAAGAAGCACACCCTCAAGCACAAGCTATAGACACCTGTCAAATGATGACAGTTATGATGCTGAATGAAGAACCTCCTCTGAAAGATTATGATTAGGATCAACTGTATGAGTGCCCCTAACAAAAATAATTAGACAATGAACAAATGGAAAATAAAGGAAAACATATGTCAGCCGAAGATACATAAGACAATAATATGCATGAGTGCCCCCCACGACACTACTTGAAAGAAGAATCGATGGCAAACTGTGGAAAACATCTGGTATTCAAAGATACAAATGACACATAAATTTGTACGATTGACCCCATCGACACTACTCAACCATGAATGTTAAAAATGATAGTTGATAATATAGGTACCAATAGTTTGAATACTGATCAATGTGCAGAATCAAAGGAAGCATCAGGCAAACAGTCTGATGGCTTGACAAGGCCACTGAAACTGTGTCTCACTGAGAAGAAGGCAAGGCCCATGCAGAAAAAGCATGTCCTTTGGTTGTTTGTGATGAAGAAGAAGGAGTTGAGACATGAGACTGTTGCATGGCCTCCTCTAAAAACTCCAATCGCTTCCAACACCTGCAAACTGAATGACCTTCCTTTCAACAGAGACTACAAGGATCACCTTTGCAATGATGCTTCATTTGACAAAACTGGATCCTGATGTCTAAGGTATGATCAGGTTAAGTGAATCGCCTATTAGGGCCAAAAGGTGAAAAGAAATGAACCAAGCATCTTATGTACCCGGGGGCATGGGGTTTGGTCCTCCATGGGACCATCAACTCAGCATGTCAAAAAAGAGTGCCCCTCCCAAACGGAGAGGGCCCAAGAAGAGATGAACGGTTGGTTGAGTCTGATGGTGGCTCTGTGCACCATCCTCATAACCAACAAGAGCCATCATAGGTAGGTGGGTCCCACTAGAGGTGGGCCTTGCAGGTAGGTGGGCTCCACTAGTAGATGAGATCCATAAGAGGTGGGACCCATAGGTAGGTGGGCCCTTTTGGTAGGTGGGCGGTCCCGCTAGAGGTGGGTCCCACAGGTAGGTGGGCCCTATTGGTAGGTGGGCCACGTGGGTAGGTGGGCTCCACTGGCCTAAAAATGCTCTATTTGCATGTTGTCCTTCCAGATCTTTCAAGGTGCAACTAGATCATGGAAAACACATATATGAAAGATAGAGACTTATTGGATCTTCATAAATCTTTTTGTTCTCTAGATCCTACGAAACACAAGAGAAATTACAACAATATTTGACAAGACCTTTAAGTAATCGAAACTTTCAAAAAAGGCTTTGGTACCATGTTAGAATCTGTTAAAATAGATATAACCCAAAATCCAATTGAAATTATTAGACAAATAATTGGAAATAAACAAGAAGAATAACACTGTTAGACAAACTTGATGTAAATGATCAGAGGTATAACAATATCAAGGAAGAGCATTTGCACTGCTAAATATTTTCTTCTTTTCAGGGAATGAGAGAGCTACTCCTTGAGTTTTCTAATTTGATCCATGGCCACTTGTAGATCTAGCTTTTCATTTTCAATGGCTTTCTCTAGTCTGTATATTTTCATTGCCTTTGATCTTTGCTCAAGTTGTTAAACTTCTGATAAGAGAATCTTAAGCTCTGATACCAATTGTTGGAAATATATTGAGGCTAGGTGACTGAGAGGGGGGGGGAATCAGGAATCAATAAATCTCATTCACTTTTATCCTTTATTATATTGTCTAATCTGATTACATGCATGGAACATAAAAGAAATAAATATCCACAACACTTGACACAATATTTGGTTACCCAGAAACCTTCCAAATAGAAAGTAAAACTGGGGTGGGGATTGTACACACAAGATTTAATACAACATTAATAAATTTGGCCAGTTAAGGATTACAATTGACCACTTCTGATGGTCTGCCCTGTTAGGAGCAATAAGGACTGTTAGGTCCACCTTGTGAAAGGATTTATACAATACAATAAAGTATGCACTTTGTTAGGAAATTTGATAAGGACTGTTAAGTCCACCCTGTTAAAGGATTTTGCTGATACACCTGTTAGGATGAACCAGTGAATGATCTGCTATGAAACTCTAATTTTCTGAATAAGATCCTTTAAAATAATATTGATCACCTGAATGTGATAGATGAGCCTCTACAGTTCCTTTATACTGTTGTAGCCTTCTAATCAGTCTGCCACTTTATATTCACATATCCATATACATCTGCTACTTCTATTCCACAATTTGGATAAACAAAGTACCTTACATATATATCTATCCAAATTAATTACCTTCATAAGTCAACTACTTAACATATTCAATAGTATTAACAATATGTACTAAGTTAGCCCAATGCTGATACTTGGGTCCAGTAATCCACTCGGGTGATATATTAACACTTGAGTGACATAGTGAATTAGCAACTCTAGCACTCGGGTGACACTGGGTGCTCAGGTCACATTAATCAGTCAGAGATAGTAACTTGGGTAACACTGGTGACTCGGGTGATACTGTTTTGAACTAACTGCTCGGTTGACATTGTAACTGCTTGGGTTACACTTCAAGCTGCTGGCTTAGTCAACATTGTATTCATATAAGTGACTAAGTGTTTTGGCACTAATTGACAACATGTATTTCCATAAGGTCTACAAAACCAAGAGTAAATAGTTTGATCTCCTAGGAACCAAGGTTTGATTTTGAGCACTTGTGATGGTTGGACTAGAAATAGATGTTTATAACTTTCATTGTTGAAGTGATTTTGATGTGAATAACACATAAACAACCTTTGTTTTGACCAACAAGAATACAAGAACTAAGGACAATGTTTTAGGACCCACATTTTTTACCAAATTTTTTGAGTGATTTTGTGAGAACTTTTGTGCCAAGTACTAACCACCGTTTGTAAGGACTCACCCATTTTTGAATTTCTTGCAATGTGTTTTTGGAATATGCAATTAGTGACACACACACGCAAAGCAAAGTGATTTTTTCATGTTTTGATAAGGATTGTTTGTTTTTAGAATTTTGTGATTATTAGGGTACAAACATGCACTATCCCTACAAAATTGGCAAAGCATGAAAATCCTTTCTCATAAACTTAGGTACACACCCAAATGCTAATCAGAATATGACCATCACCAAGCACACAATGGCTCCAGTCATTATTCCATTTTATCTGAATCCAAATGAAAATGGCGGCACAATATGATAAGTATCTTGGGGCAATTAATTTTTGCCTTGCACAAGGATTATCACCTTTTTGGGGTGATATGGGTAGCTTCTAATCTTAGAGTATCTAGTAAGGTTCTCTATTCTATTGTATCCTCTACGTCTGTACAAGTGTGATTCAGGTGTATAGCCCCATAGAGTGTCTTGACAAAATTGGTCACGTAAACATGATTAAGACCGTTAGGCTACACTTAAGTTAGACGTGAGCTGAGTATAAGTTCAAATGTCAATCAACTCCCTAGGATTTTTCCCAAAAGAGTAAATTTGATTAACGAGAGTTGGAGTGGTGTGGCTCACACCTCATTCTCATGTGGGTTGTCCTAAGAGATTTTTTTCTCATCGACAGGCCCAACTAAAGCATAAAACAATGAAAGAGGATTGGCGTTGAAAAGAGGTCTAGATTTCTGATTTTCCCAAAGGGAAAAGATCATACTCTCCTACTCGATAACATTTTCTCCTATCAAGAACTCCAAACAAGTGTTCATTCCCTCAAATCCAAAATCAATCTTCAATTGCACATTTGAGTCTCTAATTTTCCCAAAGGGAAAAGAGCATAATCCTCTAATGAAACCAAAAATTAAATCTAAAATTTGATATTAAAGTGCCTAACAAGGTTATTAATCAGACACTTTACTTTAAAAATAAATGATTCATTCCTTCCAATTTCTCCACAATACTTAATCCAGGGTTTGAGTTTTTGATTTTCCCAAAGGGAAAAGAGCATAATCCTCTATTCGAATTATGAAATGCAAGAAATTGCATTAAGTGTGATAGCAATTATTTGATCCTTTTTGATTGGCAACCTACAAACATTTCATTAGTAGTTTTTCTCAATAGAATTCTTTGAAAAATGACCTACAAAACATGTTAGGATCTCTTAAAATGATCAGAAATAAAAAAAAACACAAACATGTTAGCAGATTAGAAGACAAATTCATCAAAGAAAAGACTCTGTGATTTTGCTCTCTGGTTTTTAGAAGATAAAATAAAGACCTAAAATGATATTATCCAGAAATGATAAAGCTTTTACTAAAAATGATGAAAAGCACCGGAAACGATAAATCTTTTACCAAAAATGATAAAGAGAACCAGAAATGATATCTCTTTTACCAGAAACACATAAAAGCCAAAGTTATACCTCTCATAGACAATACAAGGACAACAATAGACGATTTGAGATTCCCCAAAAATGATGAAAAGATGACCGAAAATGATAAAAGACTCCCAAAAATGATAAAAGGACTATTGGAAATGATAAACTACCTGCAAAGTTGATGAATGTGAAGAATAGAGAGAAATATTTCGTGAAAATGGAGCAATCTTCCCCCCGATGGGCACCAAAATGTGATGTGTAAATATGTAACTACAAGAATACTGCACACAAACACTCAATAACTAATTATATCAAGGGTTAGTAAGATCAAATCAATGAAATCAATATAAAACCTCATGAAATCAAATTACTACTTCCTAGACATGAAGATTGTAATCTAATTTGAATTTTTCTCTCAGATTAAGCACATTAGATCATACAATTGACAATCATGAAATGGAAGATTCAAGATAAAATGCCTAAAATGATCAAGAACATGTTCAATTATGCATTATTTGGATCAAATAGATGAAAATTGAACTAGATTAGCATGCTAAAAGATGAACTATATTAGCTAGAATGAAATTGACATTATTTCTATGCTTAAATTATCTATGCTCCTATATGAAATGAGCTTAGAAAGACTTCATTATATAGATATTTCTTGGAGGGAAAAGGCTTCAAATTTGAATTTAAATTCGATGGTTGAGATGCATCCATGAGGGATGGTTGAGATGTAAGATTGCTTGATCCATGTGATGACCTCTCATTGGTTAGAGGTTTGGCTTTTGAGGCATGTTGAAGGAATATTAATAACTTGAATTAATTAATTCCTTTTAATTAATTTCCTTAGCCATGTATTTAAAATTTTGATTTGATTTAATTCCCCAAGCTTAATTGAAGAATTAATTCTTTTTGATGAATGCATCTTGATGAGTGATCTTGAATTATTGATTTTTGATGAATTATATATTTAAACCAATCTAGTTTAATTATATAATTGTGATTAGCTTTGAATTGATAGTCTCGATTAGGACCCGAGGGACTTGATTTTAGATTAGGGCTTATGAGTTTATTAGACCATTTTCAAGTGATTACAAGAACAATGAATAAAACTTGCAAAACTTATAAAAGCTTATAATTGTTGATATAGAAGTGAAGGTTTCTAGCTTCTTTGTTGAAATACAACAACACTATTGATCTTTGTTTTCCCTTTCTCCACATCCACAGCTTGAGATGAAGTCTTTTTCTATTTTTTTTTATTGATAAATATGTTCATGCATTTAAAACTAAATGTTCAACATGTCTTTGTCATTTAAAACCACTTTCATCTAGATATTTTCTTACTTGTCTCTTCTATATGTGATGGTCTTGAATGCATTCACGATGACCACAATTATGCCTGCAAGTGAAGTTTTTCTTAAGTTCATTTCAAGATAAAGTTTTTTGTTGTGTTTTTTGTTGCAATAAATTAATAATGTTTGCTTAGTGTTTTCAAAAGTGTTTTGGTGTGCATGAACAGAGATTTGGAAAATAAACTAGTCTTTGGAATGGATTTTACTATTTTTTATTTCACACTGATGCACACTTTAAAATTTTGCAGTAACTTGCAATTTTATGTAGTATGGTAATGGTTAAGCATGTCAATTGATTATTTTTTTATATATTTTAATGGAAGCTAACATTCTTGTAAAGTATCAACATCTAGTGATAGATGGACAAGGTACATTAGGTGCCTCTCAGAGGTCTGAACATGCCTCAATAACTACCAATGGAAGGAAACTCAGTAAGGAAGAAATGGAATGTAGGATCAAGCTAATTAGTGAGTATAAGTGACTTGACATCCTCTAGAAATGGAGATTATTCTCTTCACATTTGTTTGATACACACTTTTTGTGTATTGGCATTCCTATTGACAGTCTTTGATATGCAAGAATTGATTTTAAATTTGGTAACATAGAGATTCTGATTCTCTTACAATTTATCACATAATCACTCCATTTTATTGATCCATACTGAGGTGGGAGAAGAGCTATATCTATAGTTTCATGAGTTTGTTCATTTGTGTATTCTCTTTTTTACATTTATCTTTGTGGATGATATGAGCTAGTAATTCAAATTTGTGAAGAATACCACCACCAGCTTTCACAATGTGGAAGCTCATGTAGGATTTCATCTGACATTTATGGTATAGATGTATCTTTCTTGGTGAAAAATTACACAAGCGCTTCTATTTTTACCTTTTATCTATGAAAATGTTTTTATTTGGAAGCTTAGAAATGATCCCTAGTTCATCAGTACCTCATCTTCTGATTAGAAATTTCCAATAAATTTATTTTTAAACTGTCTGAAATGTGGCATGCATGCCCTAATTAACATGCAGTTCAATATTGTTGGATTATGAGAAGGCACCTTCGCATTCCAACCCATCTGCTAGGTAGTAGAAAAACCCACCAACACCAATCTCCCGTAGATATGTGTATCTCCATTGTTGTTTCTATCTACTTTCCTAAAAATGTTAGTTATGAGTCTTGTTTCTTCCTTTTGTACTCAATATTATTTTAGATAGTTTAGTTTGGATTTACCATGGACGTGGGTATGGATAAGACATACACCTTGTTGGTTACATCAAATACACTTTTTCATGGAGTTCTTGAACTTACTATTTTATATTCTTGTACATTGGGAGGATTTGTGTTCACAATTACATGTTTCTTAATCTTAGTTGTTTCTTGTTTTGTTTAATCCTTTGTAAGATGACTTTCCTTGTCTAGTGGACCATTTAATGAGTTTATTTTGCATGGAAAGGTTGCATACTTCCAATCTTTTAGCTGTTTAAATTAGTAACAATATGTAAGATTCAATTGAGTAGCTTATATGTAAGATATGCACTTTTTATCAGTAAATTGATGTTAGCATTAGACTAATACTATAAAGAATCATGGAAGCATCTTGTGTCAAATCATTGTTATATATTTATATATTACCTCAGTAAATATCTAATAGACTTAATTGTTTAAATATAATTTGTGTGGGGATATTATTGGTAAACTAGTAATTAAGCTTGGTTAACCTTACTGTTGAAATCATGTTTAATGGAAAGTGTTAGTATATGCATGGTATGATTATTCTTTGAAGGGTACTAGCTCAATGGAAGAGAACCTATGTTACAAGCATGAGGATGATGGTTCGATTCCATCGTGTTCTTATATCACTAAATATAAATAAATTAATTAAAATAAAAATACTTAATTAATAAATGGAATTGAAAAAAGAAAAAAGAAATAGAAGCAATAATAGAAGCCAAACTAGAAGCAATCTTGGAAGGAAAAATTGGCATTATCTAGGAAGCAATTCAGGTAGCAAACAAAGAAGTAATAATGGAAACAATTTTAGAAGAAACAAAAGATACAATAATATAAGTCATATTAGAAGCAATAAAAGAAGTGAAAATGGAAGCAAATTTAGATGAAATAAGTGTCTTTTAAGGGGTAGATTTGGGTTGATCCAAAAATGAAGAAGACATAGAAATATGTTGGATATGTCCAGAAAAAAGATGGACCAAAATTAACTTTGATGGTGCTTCGAAAGGGAATCCAAGCCCAAGTGGAATTGATTGTGTATCCAATGGTGGGAAGGGAATGTTATAAGAATGGAAGCTAAAATAATTAAGGACAGGATGAAAAATGTTGTGGAAGCATTAGCGGCTCTACAGGCTGTAAGGGTTGGACAAAAAATCGGAATTAAAAAGATGCATTTGGAAAGTGATTCGTTAATAACTGTAGAAGCACTAATGGTAGGATCAATTTTGGCTTGGAATTTGCAGAAATATATTAATATTATTTAGGAAGAATTATAATTTTTTGACGAGTTCAGAATCAGACACATTAAATGAGATGGTAATGATTTGACAACCACCTTATCAAAATGAGCTTTAAGATTGGCAATTAATGAGATGAACGAGGAAGATTTTGGCGATCTTAAACTGGCTGAGGGAAATGATGATGAGGTGAGAGAATAATGAGGTTAGGGAATGACGAAGTGTCATGGAAAGGACAATTTTTTCATTTAATGATCGATTTGGAAAATGTGTGATGGGACAGTCGGGTGTCTGATGGGCTTTAAAGAAGGGTTGTGAGAAAAGAGCTGCTTATTGTGATGTCGACTGGTGTTCTGAGAAGAGAATTGAAGAGACACATTGAGGAAAATTTCTCTCTCCTCACGACGTGACAAAAAATCCTTCTTTTGGTGAGGCTAAGAGTAGGAACCTCGAAAGGATCCTAAAATGCAAGCGCAAGAGGGTGGTGAAGGCTGTTTCAAATGGTAGTTTTAGGGGATGAGTTTGTTAACACCAAATATTGATATCATATAAATATGGATATCATGAGTATGTTTCTTGCATGGGGATGGAATTGGTAGAGGATGAGGTAATTATCAAGTGGGTGTTGCGAAAATTAGTGGAGGATGACATGCTACTAGGGCTTGACTCCATCTTTGAATGTGATGTACTTGGTGTAGTGTTTGACATTTTAGAAGGTATAGATGACCCAAAGGAGGCATAAAGGTTTGGAATTGTGCCTTTTGTTCATTGGACAAGCCATTTAAATAGAGAGGTATACAAGAAAACAATGTGGGAGGCATGGGCAGATTTGAAGTGGGCGATGCGTGCAGAGGATTAGAGAATTCTTTGGGCCATTAATGTAGAAGCACAAAGACAATAGCTAAGAAGGGGATGCAAACAAAGGGAAAGCTGTGGATGCAGGAGGAGGAACAAAGATGTCCAGGGGTAGGGAAAGAAGTTTCATGGTGGAGTTTGTATGTCTTTTTGGTTTTATTCTTGAAGTATGGTTTGAAAGTCCCTGTTAAGGGAAACCAAAAATGTAAATGTGGTTTTTTGATGTGTCTATATAGTTTATGTTTGTTTGGAAAGTTGATAAAGTTTGTAAAGGTGGAGTTATGTTGATCATTTAATGGTGGTCTGTATAACAAGGTTTATGTCAAATAGTGTAAAGTAAATTCTTTGTAGTGCATAGTTGAATGGTACAAAGTTGTAGGGGTGGTATGGGGTTGATGAACCATTAGAGAAGTGGTATTTTGATATGTGGGTTTGGATTTCCAGTATACCATGTTTTTAAATAATTTTAAATGAATGTACTTAGCTTTATTATTATTAATAAAATATACACAAATTATCGCTAAAAAAAGTTAGATGCAATAAGCAACATTATATCAAAAGAAAAATTGATTAGTGTGAGCAATGTGTGATTGTTATATCTTCTGATGCTTATCATTATTCCATTATTTCCCTAGCATGGATTTTATATGTGTTTATGTCAATTCTAATCCATATCTTATTTTTCTCTGAAGGATGCTTCATAAGAATAGAGTTGATCCATAGAATCACCATCAGGATGACTATGAGGAGGTATTAGAGATTTTCTTCTGTGCAAATAGTCGATTATATGTTTTTCATTGATGACAATATATAATATACAATAGTATCTTGTAAGCAATTATTAATACATATATTATAGAGCCTTGCACATTTACATATATGTTGTAGACATGTTTTGAATGCAATGTTCATACACGCAGATTCAGATATGCACTTTTAGTTGAGTTATGTTATTCTATTTTGGCAGTCACAATTTCTGGAGATTATCTGTTAAGAGCCGATGTATTTACATTGTTTCTTGAGTTGCACCTATCTTCATGATATGCGTGTTTGTATTTATGTTTAGTTATGAGTTAATGATGATTATCAAAAGGCGCTAAATGTGTTCTAATAGAAGCGTGATGATTGAGTTAATTTGGTAGAGTCGACTATGTGAAGTGACAAGTCTATTCATTTTGAGTTGCGTGGTTCTAAATTTGATTGCGTGCTTATTTAAGCTGATAAGGAAGTTTTTGAAGTGTATCCTACATCCATCGTGACCTTATCTTTGGAGAAGATACATATAGCAGTTCGAATATGATCATTAAGTGTGGAAAAATGAAGTAAAAAAGAAAAGACAGAGCAAAGCAGAAAGTTAGATAGTAAAATTTGAAGATCTATGTGAAGAAGCAGAAGAAGATTATAATTCATTGGAACTAATCAAGACAACAGGTCTACTCAAATAGTTCATTATCAGATATAGTGCATATCTACCTTACAGAAGGTTGCAACCTTCACCATTTGAGCAGTGAGCTCTTGGACATTGTGTCCTCACCCCTAACAGGGTTATTTGTAAAAGACTCCTAATAGGGTTTGACCTTTGACCAAGTCTCTGTACTTATTGCATTGTAAAGATCAACTCCTAATAGGGTTGTAAGATCTTCTAATAGGGATTATTATACTCAAGTACAGTTCTTTGTGGGTGCTGATTCCCACCTAGGTTTTTACCTATTTGGTTTCCCCGTAGCTAAAATTATTGTGTTCTATCTTGTGTTATCTGAATGTGTTAATGCTTAATGTTATTCTTTAATTAATTGGAGAAAAGAATTAAACTAGCTGATAACTAATTCACCCCCCTCTCAGTTATCCCTTGGGACTATTCCAATAGGAGGAACATCACAAGGAAGAGCATCAAGAAGAGGAACATAAGGAGGATCACTAGGGGGATTATAGAGGTGGTCATGTTGGTAATGATGGGAATCTTTAGTTAGTTGAGTTACTTCAAGAACTTATTATTCAGCTGGGACATTTTCAAGAGGCATCTCACCATGGGGAGTCTCAATTATCTAATCGTGGTGATTATGAGGAGAGGAGAGAGTGTTCTTATTATAATTCCCCAATTGGCTCTAGAGAGAGAGAGAGAGAGCATTGTTGGATGAAGATTCTATTTGTGTAGTACATATGAGAGACCTTCTAAGGTCACATCCACCCACTTTTGATGGATTAGGCTAAGACTTGGCTAATAGACCTTTGACATTTCTTTGCTATGCACCCATATGCGAGAAACACTAGAGCTTAGTGTGTCATTATGCACCTTAGGAGTTTTTCATTGACTTGGTGGTGCATAGAGGAGTAGAAGCTCCAAATAGACATCACAACTATTTCTTGGCAGATTTTGAGAAATGATTTCCTGTACATTTCCTTTTTTTATTACTACCATTATAAGTGTATAGATGAGTTTCACCATCTTCGATAGGGGTCAATGAAAGTGGACCAATGTGATCATAGATTCTTTGTGATGAGGTATTATGATAGTATGGCACATGATGAGTCTTTGTTGGTACACCACTCTATTTAGGGCCTTAATGGTTGTATTAGTGGTGACACTTGTATTTTCCATTCTAATACTCTTGTAGTTGCTGTAGAGAAGGTGAGATTGGCAAAGGAGAATGTACCCTTGGGTTTTGGTGGAAGGAGAATTATTCAAGATAATAGTGCACAACCTTCTAGACTAAGTCCATAGAGTACTCATGTACCACTAATAGTATATTTGAGGGCATATTCAACACCTCCTAGGACAAGTCACCAACAATGGTGTAGATAGAAACCATCTTTGCGTCATTAGATTATTCATTGTATAGGTACCCCAGGAGAAATAGGTTGTATTTGGATCCATAATAGGCAGAGCCAACATAGTCGGGCATCTCAGAGTGTGCAATAGAGTGCCACTAGAGAAAATTTACATTAGTCTAGTGCACCTTTTGCAGGGAATATCTATGATACAAGAGGATACTTTACTTGTGGTTAGCGTGGTCACAGGCCATGTTAGTGTCCTCAAAGGGTTGTTTAAAGAGATAGTCAAAGTTTAGCTATATCTAAGCCTATAATAGAGGATGTAGGTCGATGCCATAGGTTATTTGAGGTGGTTGACAATCCTTAGGCTGAGAATCACGGGTATATTGTGAAGACTATATGTGTGTTACATGGTTTATCTAGCTCTATCTTGTTTTCTTATGGTGCCTCAAATTCTATTATTTCCCCTTTCCTTGTGGAGCAAAGTGGGCTAGTGGTAGTACAATAGGTTGATAGTTGGTATGTTGAGCTAGCCAAAAGTTCTAGAGTGGTTGTAGACTCTCTTATTTATGGTTATGTGTTGGATTTGAGCACCTTCATCACCACCACATATATTTGCATCCTTCCCTTGGGTTCTTATGGCATTTTTTTGGTATAGATTGGTTATCTTCTCACCATAAATATATAGATTATCGGCATATAATTTGGTATAGTCTTTGGATGACACAAGTGGGCATGTTGAGCTTGTAGGGCTCTAGAGACCTATTTTAATTTGCACGATCTTAGCCACTCAACTAAAGAGGAGTATACGAAAAGGTGGTATGTTATTCAAAGACTTTGTTAGCAACCTTGAGGGGATGTAAGTTGAGAGGTGTAACTTGATGACCATCTAGTTCTTTGTGATTTTACAGATGTGTTTCCAAGTGAGATCCTAGGAAAGTCTCCTAAGTGTGACATAGTATTTTGCATCAATCTCATTCCTGGATCAGAGCCCATTTCTTGAATATTGTATTGTATGATAAATCTAGATTTGAGTGAGCTCAATTTGTAGTTAGAAGAATTTTTTACCAAGGGCCATATTGTCCTCGTGTTTACCCTTGGGGAGCACTAGTCATCCTCCTTAAGAAGAGGGATGAATCTCTTCATTTTTGCATTGACTATCGATAGTTGAACAAGGCGATCGTGAAGAACTGACATCCCTTGTTGAGTATTGATAATTTATTTGATAATATGAAGGTATCTACAATGTTCTCTAAGACAAACCTCAAGTCAGGGTATCATTAAATTTGCATTCATGAGGCCAACATTCATGGGATATCTTTTCATACCCGATATGGACATTATGATTTTACAATTGTATCCTTTGGGTTGACCAATGCACCATTGGTATTCATGATATTGATTAATGGTGTATTGTGCACCTATCTTGAACATTTTTTCATTTTATTTTTGGATGATATTTTAGTGTATTCAAGGATGATGGAGGAACATGAGGACCATTTGCATCATGTTTTACAGTGTCTTTGTGACCATCGACTATTTGGAAACCTAACCAGGTGTGAGTTCTACCATAATAAGGTGAGGTGTTTAAGTCATATCATCTTAGGAGAGGGCATTTTGGTGGATCCTTTAAAGCTCTAGTTCATTATGGACTTGTCAACATTGACCAATGTCTCCAAGGTTCATAATTTTATGGGTTTGGTATTTTACTACCACTAATTTTTGAAGGACTTTTCTTAGTTGGCACACCCTATCACTTCTCTTTAGAGGAAAGGGAAGCAATTTGTGTGGTATAATCAATGTGTTGAAGCTTTTGAGGCTCTTAAGGAGTGATTGATTAGTGTATTGATCTTGGAAGTGCTAGATCATTCAGTTGAGTTTATGGTGTGTACTAATGCATTGATTTGAAATACCCCAAAAGTTCAAGGACCCTAAAATTTCAAGGACCATGAGTTGAACTAACCCACCCATGATTTAAAGCTAGTGATGAATATGCATGCACTTTTGCATTAAATACATTTTATTTTGGGTCGCAGGTTTGAATTGCATAGTAATCATTGCAACTTCTCATATATCTTTACTTAGGCAAACCTAAATGCACATCAACTTCGTTAGACAAAGTTCCTCTACAAGTAAAGTTTTGATGTTTATTACATCAAGGGGAAGGAGAATGTTGTTGCACTATATTCCTTGAGTAGGATAAGGCATGAGATATTATTATTATTTTTCTCTTGGTGTAGATTTGCATAGTCATATTATGGAGGCTTTACCTAGTGACACTTGTTATCAAAAATCCAAGGTGGAGATTGAGTTTGAGTGATCCCTTGTGAGCCATTTTGTAGGTTACTATTTAGAGTCAGATGGAATTTTGTGGTATCTTGGGCATATTTATGTGCTAATGTCAGGTGATCTTTGTTCCTTAGTTTTGGAAGAGATACATCATGTACTATATTCCACACATCATGACATTAAGAAGATGCATGTATATATTAGATAGTTGCACTAATAGGAATATATGAGGCATGAAGTTGCTAATTTTATTGCTATATGCCTTAAGTGTCAAAGATTGAAGGTAGAGCATCAACATTTGACAAGTCTTTTACAGACACATGTCATTCCTGAGTGGAAGTGGGACACTATATCTATCGATGCCATTACTGAACAACCTATGTCATTACATCATCATGATTCCAGTATGGTTACAATGGAGAGGTTGTCTAAGGTGGCTCATTTTTATCCTATGAGAGATTCTTATGGTGTTGCTTCAATAACACGTGTTCATTTAGGATATAGTTTAGCTACATGGGATACCTCACAAGATCATTTCAGATTGAAATTTGGTGTTTACTTCCACACTGTGGACCTCTCTCTAGTATGCTTTGGGTATGAAACACAATTTTAAATCAGCATATCACGCTAAGAATGATGGTTAGACAAAGTAGATAAATCAAGTTCTTAAGGACATGCTTTACATGTATGTGATGGATCAAAAATTGAGGTGGAAGTACTACTTGTTCCAATTAGAGTTTGTATATAATAATGGGTACCATAGTTCTCTTGTTATCTTGTTTTTAGGCCTTTTATGGTCAATCATACTATACACCTTTGAGTTGGGATCCTTTTGAGGATTGTATTGTGTTGGGTCCCAAGATGCTTCTGGATATAGAGCAACAGGTTGTTCATATTAGAGAGCATTTGGATATTGCTCAAGATCAATAGAAGAAGTATGATAATTCCTATAGGTTAGATCATCACTTCTTAGTGGGTGACCGTGTATTTTTGTAAGTTTTCCTGAAAAATAACCCCATCCATTATGGGAAGGGCTCTATGTTAGCCCTATATTTTATTAGGCCTTTTGAGATATTTGAGAGGATTGCTCCTATTTCCACCTGACATTTCCACCTATCCTTTCACGCATCCATGATGTATTTCATTTTTTTATGTTGAGGTAGTAAATTCTTAATGTGACCCATGCTCTTGTCTGGGGTGATTTACAGTTAGAGGACACAGAGCTTTATTTGGAGCCCACCACGTTCTTTAGCGTTGAAGGCCGACTCTCATGGATCAAGACATCAAGAAGATAAGGGTCCAATGTGACATGAATAATGAGGCTTCAAATACTTGGGGGGATGCTTCACATTTGAGATATTTATACCCCTATCTTTTCATAGGCTTCTAGGAGTAAGCCTATGCCTATCAGAAGATGTAGAGCCTCCCATGGTTATATTTTGTATTGTGGCGATTTTATTTATTATTGGTTAATTTGTGTTTACTGAAAAAATTTTCATAGTGTTATTCTATTTAATTAGAGTTTATTTAACTTAATCCATGTTAATTTTGGGTTATTTGACTAGGTTTCAATTTATTGTTTTAAGTGGATTTTATTTTAGCCCTTTTGTTTTTGAGTAAAAAGTGACTTTATATTGAAAAATAAAGTTCATTCCACACTTGTGAAATTTGAACTCCAAGAACTTGGAAAACCCCTCTTTGTGAGAATTGGATCTCTTTCTTGTTGGGAGTGATTTCTTTGTTGGATTTTTGTAGGCATTGTCTCATTGGTTTAACGTTGAGATTGTTCTTCTTTTCTGAATGTCTCTTTGGATTTTGTATAATTTTCACATTTCCTTCTTAATTTCGTATTTTTCTCCATTTGAGGTAGGAAAACCTCATATTCTCCTTTGTTCTTTAAATTTGAGATGTATTTCTTGTTGCATTTAGTTTGTGGGATGGGATGTTAACTATCCCTCCACTTCCTTGATTAATTTCAATGCTCATTTGAGCTTACATGTAGTTGGCATATGCAAATGCAAGAATGACTCTAAGGATCAAATCTAGGAATCTAGGAATGACTCTATTTTTTTAAATGACTAAGGTAAATGAAAAAAGGTAAAATAATGACTAAGGTATGAAACAAACTAAGGTAAATTCAAAAATGGTAATTATGACAAGTAGGTTATGATAGTAAGGTAGATTCAAAAAGGTAAAATGATGAATAAGGTATGACACTAAGGTAAATGCAAAATTGGCAATTATGATGACTACCATATGACACTAAGGTAGATGTAAAAAAAGTAAAATGATGACTAGGGTATGACGTTAAGGTAGATGTAAAAAGGTAAAATAGTGACTAATATATGAACATGTAGAATCGAAGGGAAACTTTTAGGAAATTTTGAGGATAAAACTTTAAGAGACAACCTAAGTAATTAAAAGGATTTTCTTGACCTCTAAGGTGTGACAAGAGTGACAAGTTGACAATGTGTTGGTTGTGACAAAAAGGATAATCAGAATTAAGGAGGTCAAAATTATTCTAACAATCTATAGGGAAAGATCCAATAAGTGTACCCTCTAGTTTCTAAAAGATAAACCCTAAATATAAAATAACTAAGCCTAAGAGATGCAATATGTATATTTATGTGATTTTTTGGAATATGCAAGGTAATAATAATGGTGTATGCAAAAAGGAAACCCTAATGATGGATGCAACAAGGAAATATGAAACTCTAATAATGAATGAAACAAGGAAATAAGAAACCCTAATAATGTATTCAAAAGTAAAATGGGAAACCCTAATAATGTACAAAAAAGAACAATGGGAAACCCTAATAATGGATGAAAAAGAAAAATGAGAACCCTAATGATAAATACCAAAGAAAATAGGAAACCCTAATGATTTATACAAAAAGGATAATGGGAGCCCTAATGAGGAATACAAAAGGAAACCCTAATAATATATGCACCAAGAAAATATGAAGCCCTAATAATATATGCAAAAGGATAATAGGAAACCCTAATAATGTATGCAAAAAGATAATGGGAAACCCTAATAATATATGAAAAAAGAAAATGGGAAACCCTAAGGATGAATGCAAAAAGGATAATAAGAATTTTTGAAAATAAGGACAACTTATGGACGCAAGACTATGACTTAGGGATGAAGAAAAATGTAAAGTGAAACTCTAAAATGAAAAACCTAAAGGATGTATGCCGACTACTATATTTTTGGTTTGGACAAGTCTCAAGATTTTATATCGTAACCTTAATTTGGTCTGATTTTAAGGTTCTGATATTGAATTTTTTAGGCAACTACGACTAAGAATATGACAATTACTGCTAAACAATTTGATAGTTGTGGCTCAAAATATAACAATTAAAACTCAAAATATGATAATTGCAGCTTATAATTTGATAGTTGCAACTTAGAATTTGACAAGTGTATCTTAGAATGTGACATTTGTGGCTCAAAATATGATATTTGTGGCTCAGAATTTGACAGTTGTGTTGTTTTGATTGTGAACAATTTTTGTGTCAAGATTTATTTGAATTTGTAACAAACACAAAGTATAGATGTATACAAATATGGTTTTTTACAGACTCTAGACTGTTGTGTTTTTGTGTATGTTTAAGGAATTTTTCAAATTCCAATATTTTCACTAGTCTAATCACAAACAAAAAAATAGGAAGATATAACTTAGCCTAAGGACAAGGTTTCATTGCAATATCTCAACCCATAGTTTGGAATCTCTATCAGCTCAAACAACCTTGGCACACCCTAGGGTGCACCCATTGTTTTTCCTTTTTCCAATTTTTTTATCAAAGATAATTTCTCCTTTATTGAGTTAACCTCCTGGATCCTTATGGTGAGTATCTTGGGGGGAGATTCTTCACTCCCTTTGCACTAAAAATATTGCAATGTTTGGACAAAAAGGGTGGTGCTGACAAGAATTTGTGATGGCCTCGCCAATAGGGAGAGATTTGTCACCAGGTATCGGAGTACCGACCAACTTTGCCTGAAGAGATTTACCAGAGAACTGGCTCTCCTAGCCTCCAAGCACCTAGTAGTTAGGTCACGATGGTGTGGGGATAATTTAGTTGGACAAGTTACTAATTATATTAAGGGGCCTACTAGTTTTAAATTGTCAAACTCTAGGAACTTGATAAGGGTAGGGTTTCCTGCAAGCACATTTAACTTTAACAAATAAAATATAAAAAAAGCCACGCTAGAGTTAGAGTAAGAATCTATCTATAGTCATGCTATAAATTTACAAACATAAACAAGGCTCCAAATAAATAAATAATAGTAAATACCGAATGCATACATGATCATCAATCAAACACACATTAGTAGAAGAGAAAAATACTTTATCTAATCAGTAAAAGAACTAGAGTAGAGGATATAAGGAAGCATAAAACATGAAAAGTATTTGTTAATTATGGAACCACAAATGACACAAAGTATGAAACCAAGAGAGACTTCTCATTCCTTTATTAACTTCATCAGTCCAACATCACTGGTAGTTACATTCATGGCTCCAAAGGAGCATTAATCTACTGAAATTGAGAAAAGTAACTAAATCAAAAGCACAAAGACAATAATCGCTATGGACAAAACAATCCTCAATTTTGCCAACCCTTGGAATGGCATTGGACTTGTTATTTATAGACAAGATTATCTACCTTAGGACTCCAACCTATACAACCTACTTATGTACATCAGCTACAACACTTACAACCGATACTACCTACCCTATCACAATCACCTTATTATATACAATCATTTGAGAAGATAAAAGAAAGAAGCGTGAAGACAGAAGAAGAAAGATCTAAAAAATCCATCATCGAGAAGAGCACCCTCGTAGTCATGGATGTGACTATGTAATCCAGGTACCCTAAGCTATATGCCCCATAAATTCCCTTTCAAATCCCTATCTCTAAGTACCATCCCCATACACCAGACATTAAATGTTGAATCGATGCCTCGGGGGATGGAAGGTGTTTGCAGTTATCCATCCTTCTTTTATCTCCATAAGGCTGTAGTGCACCCGCCCCACCTTTGACAAGAATGACAACAAATCTTGGACGATGATCGATTGGCTCTGGGGAAATCATCAATGCATCACCGTAATAAATACAAAACTAGAACCTAGAATTCTAGGCTTCGGGAGCTTGCACTGAAAGAATAAATAATATACTAATAGACCTCAGGGAGAGAAATTCCTAGAACTATAATTTGTAGCGTGCTTGAATATTTTAACATGTCAACATTTCATGGAGATACATGCTAATACCCCTCATATTATGAGAATGCTACTCCTATGCCTTCATTGTACCCATCTCAAATTGAACCAAAAGAAGGTTTAAGCCCAAATTTCTTTATAAAAAAAAATAACCAACATGCTCAATATGTTTGCTACCCATCTATTCATATCTAGTCCTCTAATCAACCCCAAAATTCTGAGAATTTACCATTAAGAGTATATTGAAAGACTTTAATAGGAAAATGGATGATATTAAGAGGGTGCAAGAGATCCAATCACAACTAGAAGAAGGGCCTTATCAGGCTTATCTTCATCACCAGGAGGAGTTGGCTCATCAAGCCCAACTTCATAAAACAAGAGTTGGAAGAAAAATAGAGGAAGTTTGTAAATTTTTTTACAAAGGATTTGGTGTCACAAAAGAAGCAATATGAAGAAAACAAAAAAAAGAGTTGGAAGCACACAAAGAGAAATATGAGGAGAATCATGTAAAGTTAAAAGAACAATTAATTCTTTCTCCTTCAGTGCAAGAACCTATACTTAACCAAGAAGCTCACCTAGCTTTGACCTTTCCTAACCTATTTTAGGAAAGGAGATTATCATGTTTAATACCATATGCTTTATAGAAGATGATCCTATACTTGCGCAAGTTCAACCTATTGTATCTCAGGAGCAACCTCTTGAAGAGCTTGTTTGTCTTCAAATAACCCCACAATTTCCACAAGTTTATCTAGTGGGTCCTATCATATCTTAAGAGGGTTATTAAAATGATCAAAGTAAGGAGTTTTGTGTGGTAAATAGGAACGAATAATAGTTGATGAGTCCCCATTTCAAGAAAAAAGAAAAAATCATAATTTTTGCAGGAAAATAAGGATCATAGCAAGTTGGAAAAACAAGGTATAAAGCAAACAAATGATGATTAGTATGAGGTTTTTTCTAATTTGTTCAATGAGGTTCCACTTTTGTTGTAAAAGAGAAGGAGTTTGTGTCGTATCCCATGCCAACAAATCAATTAGGATGACAATATGAGAAGGTATTTAGGAAGATAACAATGATGAAGTTTTCAAATTTTCTTTTGATGAGCTTCTTGATTTTGTTGATGATAATGAAGAGAATATGGTTTTTTTAACACCAATGATAATTTTGAGATAAAAAGATGAGCAATATGAAGGAGATAATGAGGCTACTCTTGTTCATGATAATTTTTTTCAAAATGCTCTAATGCCCAAGTAAAAATCTACACTTCAAGAAGACATTTTTAATGATTCACACCCTATTGTGCAAAGAAGTCAAGAGGACATTGAGGAAGAATTGTTTTGAGATGAGTTGGATACATTTTGTATAGGTATGGAGGTTAAAGTAGAAAATTGTGAAGAGGTAAATTATGAGCAACAAGAGAAAGATGCACAAGAAGCAATAGTTCCACATGAGCCACACGAACAAATTCATTCCAATTAGTAGGATAAGGTTGGATAAATAATTGCTCAGTTTGTTACCAACAAGAAGGGCTCAAGTTTTGTTCATACAAGGGGTTGTCATATAAGGCACGTAGTTCATTTGGAGACCAAAAAAGAATTAAGCTTCATGATAGCACCTAAGCATAAATTAGTAGGTGAAAAAGAGTGGTCTTTATTCACATACCCACAAGAACAAGTCTACATATACAATCATCTCAAACAGGTATGTGAACTTTTCTTCATTCTTGAAGTAACATTGCAATAGTTGGCCCATTACTTTTCATATCTCCATCTTGTATTAGTTGTCTTCAAGTTTGTAAAGCATCCTAAGTTGGGAAAGAAAGGATGTTATTTAAAAAAACCAGTAAATGGTTTTGTTTGATTCATCATCATGTCATTAGGCTAGGGCACGATAGTTTCCTTTTCCATTTTGAGTTTCAATTAATTTTTTCCCTTCCTCTAAGTGTTGGTGCATATATTTTCAGTTTGGTTTGTAGTGGTTTTTTGTTGTTCAATGTTTCTAACAATGAGGTCAAGTTTTGAATCTGAGTTTTTAAGCCATATATTGACTCTTATGCCCAACAAATTACTTAAGGCCATTGATCCATCATGTTTAGTAAGAAAACATCCTACAAAGACTATCATAATGTTACTTTTTTTACACCTTTAGGTTAAAACTAGCCCCACATAGGGTCATAGGCCGTCATTGGAAAATAATGTGGAGTTAAATTTTAAAAAAGAGAGAGAAAATTTGATTACTTCAAATGCCTCCATTGGAAGTTGTTAAAGTGATAAAAGATAACAGGTATTTTATTTTATTTAAAAACTCTGAGAGTTATCAAAAGCATATATTTTCATGTTGAAAAGTCAAAGAAGGTTGCATATTTTTTGATGAATAGAGGCCTTTTTTATTAATATAAAGTATAAAGTACACTATTCACAAAAAGGGGCTGGGGGACCATAAAATATCACCCCGCAAGAGTCACACACAAACAACCAAACACATCAACTATTTATAAAAAAAACATAATAAAAGAAACCCTCAGGCATCTAGAGTAGTCCTAGACAAGGGAGGAGGATCCTTATGTTCAGGGTTTCCCCACACATTGGGGCATGGAAGCGGGTCTGGAATAGTCCAGCCATCTTCTTCATCACAAGAGCCAGCAAGGGAATTTATCATAAACATTGGTCGAAGGCCAGCCAGTACCAATAATAGAGGGAGCACGAATAGTAGATCAATCGCCAACCAAACTCAGGCGAGGAGGAGAAGTCGAGCGACACCTCCAATTAGCTCTGCCACTAGAGGAGCGACGATGGTCGTGAGACTGATGAGTCCAAGAATATCGAGAAGAAGAGCTACGGCCATGGGTCAGAGTGTGGTCGGCCAAAAGAGAAACTGATGGCACTTTGGCAACCATATAAGGGGCATTACCCCAATGCTGTAAAATCTCTTGCAAGTGGGCCACTTCAAGAACCACTTTATCTTCCTACACTTGAATCTGCATCATTACATTAGTACATATATACAAGATATAGTATACATAGAGACATTAATATCCAAAAAGTTGTGAGTGAAAAGAACAACATTCCTATCTTTCCAAAGAGTGAAAAGAGTCTCCATCTTGAAAGCATGCCAAATCTGGGTAAATCTGGAAGGCATTCTGGGTGAATCACCTAGCAAAACCATATGCTGGAAAAAGGGAAATGGTTGAAAAGGCTTAAAGAAATCATGAATCTGTCTCTAGTATTGTTGAGCTCCGCGACAAAACCAAAAAATATGCATAAAAGTCTCTAGGAGGCCACAAAAAGGGAACCAAGGATCAGGGACTCCCAAGTGTCAAAGCCTGGCACCCAGAGGCAAACCTTGAAAAAGAACACACCAAGAAAAGTGAGCAACTTTTGGCTCTGTGATAGAAGACTAAATAGTAAGAAATCAGAACTGCCAAGTCTTTTGAAAAGAAGACAAATGCCATCTGTGATTCAAAGTGTCAACCATCGGCAGATTGGGCACTGACCAAGCATAACCCATACTGGGTTTGTAGTTAGTGAGAGGGTTCCAAGGATACCACTTCCAATCCTTCCACCGGGGCTTGACATAAAGAATTTCAATCTTATGCAACAAATGAGGAGGTATGGACGAGACCAGAAGGTCAAAAGTCTACCGATCTAGGCGAGAAAGCCTGAACTACACCTGAAGATCTTCCCAAGAGCGGAGACTCATGGTGGCTTTGGAAAAAGGATCCTTGGGAGTTATGATGCCACATTTGTAAAAATGCAGAGCATGAAAACCCTCAATCTTAGCAAGAAGAAGCCCTTGCTGATTAAAAAGAGGCAACCACTAGATATTGTGCTGGTTAAAAGAGAGACCATCTCGAAAACCATTTCCAGCCCACTACAACCATGTTTTAACTGCTTCCCAGGCTCTCCAGATGCTTATGACAACAAAAGTGCCATGTATATGAACTGGGTTTTTCATAACAATAAGGGTTTGAAAACTAATCCCCTTCTAGGTCTGTCCATCCACTGGAAAGCCTGAAGAGATGCAATACCTCAGCAAGACCTTCCAAGATTCATCCCTAGACAAAGCTCTGATCATCCATTTGGTACATAAAAAAATACTTGTTTCTAGGTGGAAAGGAGGCCAAGACCACCAGAATCTTTGGGAAGGCAACAATATTCCCAAGAAACTCTGTGGAAACCATGAGAGTTGGCTCTAGAGGCCCACAAGAAGTTGCATATCACCTTTTCCAATTTCATATAAGAAGCTTTAGAGGGCACCCAACAAGAAGAGTAGTACACATGGGTAGAAGCTAGCACTTTAGAACAAATTTGGAACTTACTAGCTAGGGATAAAGGCTTTGTAATCTAGTAGTCAAGCTTCTTTTCAATTATGGCCAAAACAACATTCTACAAATCCAGAGGTGAAGCCTGAAAAGCAAAGGGAATGCTCGGAAATCTGAAAAACTTGCCATGTTGAATCCATTTCCAGCCAAACTGGGACATCCAGGGAGGAGATAGAAGAATGTATTGTTTGTAACGTTGAGTCTTATGCCATTGAATGGAAGAAATGGAGGCTAACCAAAAGGTATTGAGGCATTGAAGAGTATCCTTCACATTGGCTTCATCCTCACTGAGAGTGAGGAAAGAATCATCAACAAAATGGCCATTGAAAAGTTGAGTAGATGACTCAAGGAGGGAAATTCCTTTGAAAATACCAGTGGAAGTGGCATTGGCAAGCAGTTAACCAAATTACCCTTTAGCTGCAAGAACATACATGGAAGGAGCCAAAGGGTAACCTTGGTGAATGGATCTGAAGAAAACAAAGGCTTCAGACTATCGGCCATTGATAGTGATGCAAGAAGAGGCATCTCCAAACAACATTTGAATAGACTGGATGAATTTGGGGCTGACACCTAGAGCTTAAAGCATAGCCAAAATAAAAGGCCACTCAATTTGGTCATATACTTTAGCAAAATCAATTTTGAGGAAGAGGGATTTATGGTTTGACCTCCGGTCCCATTCCATGCCTTCCTAGAAATCAATAATGTTTTTAAGAATGAACCTGGACTTGATGAATCCAACTTGTTCAGGTCTGACGATCAAAGGCAGGATGTGACAAATTTATAAAGCAAGAGATTTGGCTATGATCTTGTAAGAGACGTTAAGAAAAGTGATTGGCCTCCAGTTGCAAATATCCTTTGGGTCTCCTACCTTAGGAATGAATTTAATGTTTCCCTTATTGATAATGGGTCTTTTTTATATTTCCAAGGTTTGATTGTTTTCATTCTATGTCGACGTCATCTTTACAACATGTCGAAATTCCAGCTTCTCTAAAACCTTCGTTTACAGAATTTTGAGTGTTCCTGTCATAGAGATTTCTTCCTTAATCCCTCAACTTTTAATTGAAAAGTAATATAATTTTGTATCTAATTTCATGTACTCCATTATATCATCAATTATAGGACATGGAGTTTAGGATGCCATTTTTAAAGTTTTATCACTATATAGAACTCCAAATTTTGCCAAAAATTTAGAATTCCAATAGGTTGCATTTTAGTAGCTTCTTGGTCCATAGTGGGATAGGCTTTAGGTTGACAGCGGCCAAAGTTAGCATTCTTGTTTTTGGAGAGTGAAGCCATTGTCCATTTTACCTCAGTTTTTGAGGAAAGAAACTCAGCAGACGAAGGAAGCTGATTTGCCCAGAGTATTGCCAAACGGCACTCCTTAACTTGTGGTTAACATATTGGCACCGGCAACAAGTATTTGGCAAATTAAGGTGTAACACACATTGGGTGCGACCAAGTTTCCAATCTGAATGTCCACAAATTCTTTCAAATCCTTGGACAAATCAATCTCAACATAGACATGATTTTGTGAATGAGCCTGATAAAAACTATCAAGCTCGCCTTCCAAAGGAATGCAACAATGGTGGTTAAGAAGTTCCAACAAGGAAGAGGTTAACCCAGGAATTCAACCAAAATGACAAACATTTTAAATCTAAAATGATAAAATCTCACATCCATGGCTGAAAGACTAACAATGACGCATGCGCATACCACAATGCATTCTTGAGAAGGGCCTCAACAAAGCAAAAAAGGAAGAACACTTCAGTGTTCTGGACAAAGTCAATTCAGACCCCCTGAGAGGTCCAATGCTTGTTAACCTACTCTCAAAGCATGCTTTCGGGTCAAGTTCTCCCAATAAAATACTCATCACAGTAAAATGCTATAGCTGCTTTCACCTGCTTGTTCGAAGATGCCATTGTGCAGAGCCCCTAAACTATCAACACTACATAAACTGCTAGGTTGAAATTGTTTGATACTATAAAAAGAACTAGCTAACGGACCAGCAACAAATGCGGCATGTTTAAGGCTCTTCTGCATCAAAGACGTGGTTTGTATAAGGATAGCGGAAGACAATAGAAAAGACAACCCTGGAAGAGCCAAGTTCCCTCACTCACGCAATCTTTCCAAGAATAGGATATTTGGAAAACAAATAGGAGCAAGAAAAGAAATCCTTCAGAATCCCAATTTCATGTATCAGGAAAGTAATCTAGGATCATAGAAAACGTTTAACTGAAGCATCTAATACTAATCAGCAAAGGCATGACCAAATAAATAGTTTTTTGTGATTCTTGAAGCTCTGGTGACAAAATATGGTCTAATCTGTTGCTTGAATATCTATAAGCATAAATACACACAGCTTGAAAATCTATAAACCTAAACACAGGGCCAGGTTTTACAGGTTTTAAAAGTTAGTGTACGAATAAAGTTCACGAAACCAATCAGGCTTGGATATTAGGAAGCTTAAACAACCATATATGGTAAAAATTGCAGAAGCATGCACAGAACAAAACAAGTAAGCTAATGAACTTGCTAAAGAACCAATACTTCATAACCAACGTGAAAGATACATTTATGATTTATCAATTTTATAAAGGCAGCTCTTTGCTGCACAGCCTAAAATATATAAGAATGGTGCAAATAAATATTTAGATCATTTGAAATTTTTTAATTTCATTTCCCATTGAGGCATTCCCAAGTGTTCATCCTAAAGAGTCTGTCCCTACAAACAGAAAATTGAAGTATTTCTTATGAAAGTATGGCTTTTGTAACTCAGTGCTTTCATCACTAACAAACTAACACTGAAGAAAGCTTTAAATCTAGCAACCAACATGTCAATGCTGAAGAAATATTCGTGTCCTTGTAACCAAAGAGATTTTAGCTTGTTCACTATATTCAGAATAAGAGTTACAAGGGATGTTACCAATATAAATAACCTCTCATACTTCTGGGATGGCAAGATTTGGAACAGTTTCATATATCTATCCAAATCTAAGAATGAGTTAAGGATGATAATTTAAAAATCAAGCAAAGCAGAAATGATAACTAAATGATTTTTAAACCTGTTACAATCCACCTTCAGATTATAAATAGTGGAGCACTGATGTAGCTCATCAAACAACTAGTCAAAATCAAGTGCAATTCAATTATTCAACACTCAATTTCAAGAAGATAGATACTTGAGCTGTGCACCACTGGCTCTGGCACCAAATATTTATACACCAGGGGGAGGGAAGGAGAGTAGGTGTTAAACAGCCTGAAGAGCAACCCATGTTCCAATTTATGTAGTAGTTCAAAATTTTAACATTTCCCTATGCCTTCTTCCATTTGCATTATCGTTCACACTCAATCTATCATAGAAAAGAATATGGATTTCTCAAATATCAAATAGGAGACACAGGTATAATCCACCATGTCAGTCTCACAATAGAAATTTCTACATCCATCAAATTACCACTGCCTTACTTTTAAGATCGCTACATGTTTTATGCACCAAACTTGAATAACAGACGAACCATTATCATCAAAAAAATTAATGAATACATTGCAAAATAAGTTCTACTAGCAACTTTTTCAAAAGCTATTTGCTATTATCTTGCTTCAACCTGCACTATAGACACTGCAAGCGTTTTTAAAACTTTTATACTGACAATTAACAATCAATGACAGAGCAAGTATGCTTTTCAGCAGCAAAAGATCAAGAACAGTTATTATAGATACATGAACATATTTCTCAAGTCTCCATTGGGAGTTTTAGATGTCCCACCAAAGTAGCCACATAAATTAAATTAAATTAAATAAACATATATATAAGAAAACAAGAAAATATGGTACCACACAATACTACAACAGATACCCACTTAGTTCCAGAGAAGACTAGTCTGTTTCCATAGAAACTGGAAAAAAAGAATTGAGATATTTCACTGATAAGACCAAAATTGATCGAGGACAGGAAAAAAACACAGTAACACCAAATCCTTTACCAAAAGATGGATATACAGAAGGGCCAATTAAGGCCTTCTGATCACATTATCAGCAGACTAAGAACTAGTTCCAATTTGAAGCTCTGCAGCAATGTCCAAGGACTAGATGAATTAAGCAGGCTACTATAAAAATGGCCAGGTCCAGCTAGAACAATAGTCATATGTTCTGCTTGCAATAAAGAAGCAGCCATGTGTACGCAATTTCTAAACATTTAATAATATAAAATAAATAACCTGGTACTATTCCTCATCGCTAAAGTATTGTACAATTTCAATAATAATATCCTTTAATTGATCTTTTCCTCTTTTAACCTGCATTATGCACACTGCATTCATATCCAAGAGATTCAACTTATACTGAAGATAAATAACTACACGGAGAACCTAAAGATCCAGTTAGGTTTTTCTACAAATAGTTTCCTCGATATCTAAAGACTGTATAAGCCTTATATCTCTAAAAGAAATCCATGTACGTTCTTCCGCAGCAAAATATTTAATTAACCTTTGTAGATATGCAGAGATTTTCTCATCTTTTTCTTATAAGAGTTATATATGTTCCACCAGAGTAGCCCACCTAAAAACAGAAAGAAAATGGAAGATTTACACAACACTATGCACTGCAACTACAGATACTAAACCAACGATGCATTTAAAATGGCAAGAAAATGGACCACTCTGTTTCAGAGAAAATCAATATAAAGAATTGAGGTATTTTGATATTATGAGAAAAAATAGACCGCATAAAAGATTGTATATCAAAGGCATGATGACTACACAAAGAGAGGCAATCAAGTACTAGTGACCCCATTCTCAGTACCCAAATCGTACAAAAGACCAGAATAAGGCTCAATAGGTCCATTGATAAAGCCCTGTTTCAGCTTCCAAAAAATACATGAAGTAAGCAAGCTATCAGAGCCAGCTTGATGGCTAGGTCCAATCCGTTTCACCTGCATTAACTCTGCTACCCTGCTCAATCCACCATGGAGGTTTTTGGAAAATCTTATCAAATACTTGATATCATACGATGTAGGGAAATAGGTCCTAAATAGCTTGAAAAAATCAGCTTGATAATTCGGAAGATTTTGGTTCGTGAGCAATTTCATCAGATACCCAAAATCACTTCCCCCGTGAAAAGTAACCCACTGCACATTCTCATTTAGCACCACCCCGGACGACATGAAAAGCTCCCCAAAAATTCTGGAATCAACACCACATTTTTTATTCTTCCCAAAATCAATACCACTGTTCTTAAGCAGCTCGATAGAATCAGTACTATGCAAATCATAATCGACATTGAATTCCCTGAAATTGAACTGCCACACGCATTGCTGATTGGTCCCACATTTGGGCAAATTGCCATTCTTATCAGCAAATGTGAGACCCAATTGAATTAATTTCAAGAGATTCACATTTTCTCTGATATGAGCGTAGTTGTATTCTGAATCGTTCTTTAAAATGTCCACAGGCCTACAAACAACTCCGGGGAATTCTGTGTCCATGGCTATGATCGGATAATCATCTACGACTTCACTTATTAACTTGATTTCTTCTTCAAGATTACATGCCCATACCTCGCGAATTGAAATGTCACCATCCGTGCTAGTCGTTGCACCGGTGCTTGTCCGTGCAGTTGTCATGTGTAAAAAATAACTAACCCTGGTATTGATGCCTTCACCAAATTCAAATGACTCAACATAGAAAGCAATTATGACTATGAATGTCAGGCAATGCTGCTCAGCAATCCCGGAGGATCCGTCGTTAACAAAAAATTCTCAGCAGAACCCTAATGTACTCAAATTTTGCAAAACCCTAGAAATCCTCAGAACCTCGAAATTAACTCAGAATCAAGTGGGTTTTGCGTAAATTGGCCCACCCGCGCCAATTTTCCAACCAAAAAAATTAACTAACAAGGAAAGAACTGTTGAAATGTTTTGGGTTTTATTCGAGCCGAAAAACTTCCTATCTGCACCAAAATTGAAGGCAGAGAATTCAATGAACAGGCCGGAAAATATGTATTCAGGTACTCAATTTCGCGGAGGAGTTTCGGGCAGAAATTGCAGGAATGCCCACCGCCCTCTCTGCGCCAAACCCCAATTCTGATGAAGTGTTATGGACAAGAAATGGTGCAAAAATGCATTAGATATAGAAAGAAAGAATGGCAAAAGACGGCATACCAGTTAAACCCTGAGAGAAGGGTGTTAACCAGAATAATGATTTTGATTACGTGGCGATGAAATCTGTCGTTTAAGTTGACCGTTTGAATCAAATATTCTGTGATATTGAAGCAATTTATATTCCCTAGAAAACTTGTTGGCTTCTTTTTTATATGTTTTGTTTGTTAACGCTGCTAGGATGCCATTGATTGGATTTGAGTTTTTTTTTCTTTTCTTTTCAAAACTTCTCTAGGGCACCGTATCCGACCTCTATTTAATGTATTTTCTTTTTAAAAAAGTTTTACCTTCTTACATTTAAAATATGACTTCAATTGGTTTGATGTTTATATTGAGTTTATTTATTTTTTTGATAAATAAGTTGTATATTATTATTTTTTATTGGATGTATATTGCTTGATAAATAAGGTGTATATTATTATTTTTTATTTTTATTGACTAAGGATATAATAGATGATTTGAAAAAAAGGAGTGGTAGAAAGATATGTTCTTTGAGGTTTAGGTAAGATCAAATTTAAACAAAAGATGGAAATAAATAAAGGAAAGTTCGATTAATAAAATATATAATTTAAATTATTAAGTAGTAAGAGCAATAGTAAAAAAAGACGGGGTATGGTCAGCAAGTTCACACTATAACTTAGAAGGGACGTTATTATGTTTACCTTTCTTCTCCTTATGTTCTATTGCATCTTGATGATGGATCATGGAGTGTGATCCAAAGAGTTGATGATCAAAAAATTCACACAATCGAATTCATAAACTATCTAGGGATGATAATGTCATCAATACGCCCCAAATAGTTTAAGCACCCTCCTCTTGTTGATATTTTCTAGATTGTTAAGCATGGACATGAAAAGTTACTCGCTCCAAGCAAGGAGACTTATTAGAGTTTGGACAACTAAGAGCACCACACCCATGGTACCATAGGAGCATCCCAATCTGAGGCAGTCGACCTCACCAATTTTATTTTATTTTGTTTTGGTGTGTTTTCTTTAGTTTTGGTTTTATGGCCTCAATATCTACCCATATTATTGGGTTTGGTTCACGATAGGTTCTTCTTCATATTGGTGGTTCGACAATTGCATATTCATTATTATGCACAAAATGGATATGTGGAAAAGACTTTAGAATTTTTTCAACAAATCAAATTGGCTGCTGTAGAGATAAAATTACATAACGTCCACCAACATCCTTCCAAGTTGTGCCAAATGGGAGCTTTGAAACAAAGTTTGGACATCCATCAAAGCATAATGGATATGGAGTTTCATCAGATTTGTAATTACAACTTCCCTAGTATAGAGGTATGTAGAATATGGAAGCATAGACAAACACATGGCCTATCTAACAAAATATCTCATGAATTGCAAAGATTGCATGATATGCACAAAAAGATATTTGTAGAGCAGGCTTTGAAAATTTCTAATTAAATGCAATTATCATGCACCACTTGTAATGGTCATTTCTTTGAACCGTTAATGACACCTGGATTGGTAATAATAAGGAAGAAGCAATAGTAGAAAGAAGAGGAATACAAATGATTGCCTATAGTTGCATTGAGGAAAGAAATCTGAAAACCAAATGGAAAATATGTTTAAAAAAATATGAAAAGTCAAGGGGTAGCGTGAATAAAAGATGGACCGGTGCAATGATTGAAGGGGAGAGAGAGGACTTGATAAGGGGATTCGAGCTATGTGTGAGTGTTGGTCTACTTATGAACCCCAATTTAAAATTTTCAAATCAAGCCCCCCCTCATATTGCATGTTAAGTTTCGGTAAGGAAAAGAGTAGGCCTTGAACCTCCTCGAACTGGTTCAAACTGGTTCACTAGTTCAAAATGGTTCAAATAGGTACATTCAAGTTCAAAGGTTCGACGGTTTAGAAGTACATCTGGGTTCAAAATTATTCACATCAATTCAAATTGGTACGATGAGGTTCAATACAGTTCAACCTAGTACAGCTGGTTCAGGATGGTTCAAATAGGTTCACATCAGGTTCATCTAGCTTCATCTTGGTTCACAAGGTTCCGTAGGTTTGAAGGTACATGTTCGATGGAAAAATTAAAAAGTGCAGCTTGCAAAGTTTAACGTTCAGAATGGTTCACTAGTTTAGTTTGGTTTAATGAAGTTCACTAGCTCAGTGGCTCAAGTTAAAAGAGGTTCGAACTAGTTCAAACTGGTTCAGTCGGGTTCAAGATGGTTCACTCCAGTTCAAACCAGTTCCATATGGTTCAACAAGGTTCATGTAGGTTCAAGCAGTTCGCAGGTTCTAAGGGTTCACTGGTTCAACATGTTCATCTAGTGTAGTGAGTTCAATGGTTCACCAACATTAACACAACAAGTCTGATTTTTTTTTGACATTTTTCTAGACCTCTACTAAGAGACACATAAATTTTGACTGGAACATAATTTACTCAATCGCTCTAGTGAAGTTTTGTGAAACTAGGATTGCAAAAATATAATAAAAAATGAAAGCAATCCAACGGTGGGATAATAAGTTATGCCCTCGTACCAAGACCCAATTTGGCTGCCAGAAATATTTTTGGTTCGCCCAGCACAAAGAATAATTTTATTTTTGGGTTAACATATTCAAATATACCACATGTCAATATGTATAGGGATATTATTGGGGAATTATATTTATAATGTCATAAGAGTATAAGACTAAAGATTACGGAAATTATTTTTAAAAGCTTCATTTCAAGATTTAGTTATTAAAAACTAAATAATGTTTTCCCGAGAAGGCCTTTTATTGTAAAAGACTGAATGGGATTGGGGTTCTTCTTTCCAAAAAAATCCATTCATCTAGAGGGGAGAGGATAGAATAGAGGAGTTGAAAATTTTGTTTGAATGGAAATGATGTCTGCATATTTCTGATATTGGAATGTCCTATCTTTGAGCATTGACAATTAAAATCAATATATGGAGAAGATTCAAATCTTTGTGTTTGAATTCATCAGATGTATGTTTCTTTGAAAACACTTCATTTTATGCCATGTATTATCTCTACTAATTCAGGGTTAGTGGATGTTTCTTGTTTAAGCAAAAGTCTCAAATAGTTATATAATTCATTTCCAGATTGTGGGTTGTGGATAACTTTGATTTTCTGAACTTGTGGTTCTTTTCTTTAATTTTTTAGTATTACGCTCTTCATCTATTAATGATCTGAGCAGCCTTAAGTGCTTTCAGGTTAAAAGTACATGTATGTGTAGATTAGTCATTAATTCATTGCATATCTAAAGAAGGGAGTTGTACCTTCATATAAAAATTCAGAGAGCGCTTTCACATAACCATTGCAAGTGTCTCAACTCTTAGTTGCAGATTTTTGTCTTCTTGTTTGGGTATTCAAGAGTCATTTTGAAAGGGTTTTGTTAAAAAGACAAATATATTCACTAACAAATTTTTGGCAACTTCACCGGGGACACTGAAATGAAGATCAATACTTAATTTTCTCTCCTTAGTTTTAAATATCTCAGTGTATAAAGAGATTGGCGACTCTGTGTTTGAATTAGAAATCTCTTGCTTAAAGAATTCTAGTTTGTATTATGGCTTTGGTTGCAGCTCAACCATGGGGGCTCAAATTGGACCTTTTATTCTGCAGTTATGACATGAAGTAAGTTGAAAAATGGCACATGTCTGTTATGTGAATTTGAGCCTAAAACAGTGAAAGATGCTTTAGAAAATGAAGATTGGATACAGGCAATGAATGAGGAAATTGAACAAATTGAGAAGAACAAGACTTGGACACTTGTACCTAGGCCGAAGGATAAAAATGTAATTGGTACAAAGTGGGTATTCAGGAATAAACTAAATGAGCATGGAGATGTGACAAGAAACAAAGCTAGACTGGTATGCAAGGGTTATGCACAGGAGGAAGGAATTGACTATGGTGAAACATTCACTCCAGTCGCAAGATTGGAAGGAGTCAAAACCTTACTTGCATATGCAGCCTATAAAGGATTCAAAGTTTATCAGATGGATGTAAAGTCTACATTTCTCAATGGTATCTTGGAAGAAGAAGTGTATATTGAGCGAGATGATGGTTTTGTTGACCCAAACAAAAGGAATATGGTTTGCAGATTGCACAAAGCACTATATGGACTAAAGCAAGTGTCGAGAGCATGGTATGAGAGATTGCACAATTATCTGATCGAGATTGGATTTGCAAGAACCAATGACAACAACAACCTGTACTTGAAGACAGAGAAAAGCAAAGGTACATTATTAGCTAAAAATTTTGTAGATGGCATCATATCTAGTGGACAAGATGTGTTATGCCATAAATTTGCAACAGAGATGCAAACTGAATTTGAGATGTCTATGTTTGGTGAGATAAAATTCTTTGTTGTCTTACAAATTTATCAAATGAAGAATGGTATCTATATCACTCAATCTAAATATATCAAGGAGATACCGAAAACTTGTGGAATGGAAGAGACCAAACCAGTGAGTACACCCATGGCTACTGGATAGAAGCTGACAAAAGATGATGACACAAAAGAAGTGAACCAAACACTCTACAGATCAATGATTGGAAAACTACAGTATGTTGTACATAGTAGACC